>ML677343.1:32701572-32712314 GCA_007922305.1 Dermatemys mawii | reverse complement strand
CCCCCCCACTAGGCTCCACCACCTGGCCCAGCCTTGCTGCTGCAGGGCCGTGGGGAGCGGGGCTCAGGCGGGCGTCTGGGCCCAGGGGCGCGGTGGTGGCAGCTGGGGCTGTCTCCGGCCTGGCCCCTCACCGTTGAGCTGGCTGAGGCTCCAATTGCGGGCGAGCTGGGGGGCCTGGGGGCTGAGGCGGAAGTGGAAGGGCTCGGCGTGGGGCGGCAGGTCCTCGTCCATGGCGCTCAGTAGCAGCCCCCGCCCCTTGCTGGGCTCGCTGCACACGACGCCCCCCAGCGGCAGCAGGGCCGGCCCGTGGTCGTTCACTTCCAGGATCTCGATGGACAAGGTGCCGGTGGCCGTGCGCGGCGGGTCAGCTGGGGACAAGGGGAGACGGGTCAGGGCCCCGTACACGGACCGGGCCAGCGCGCGTGGCTCAGGCAGGCTGCAGACAGGGGCCAGCGGCCCCGGCTCACCGTTATCACGGGCCAGGATGACAGCCGTGTACCAGCCGCCCCGCAGGAAGGGCGAGCGGCGTGGCAGCTCTCGCTTGGTCTGCACCCTCCCGGAGCGCGGGTCCAGCAGCAGCCAGTCGGCCGGGTCGTAGGCCAGGGAGTAACTGCAGGCAGAGACACCACGTTATTGGCCTAAGCCCCCAACCCAGCCCTCTCTAGGGGGGCATCCCGGGAGCCCTGCCCCAGCAGGAGCAGCTGGAGGGGGAGACGCAAAAAGTCACCTCCCCTCTAAAGCATGGAAAACAATGTACTAGTGGGCTGGTGCGAGCGAGCACCTCGGTCTAATACCCACCGCCCCAGCTAACGCCCCAGCTCGTACACTGGTTAGACACTGGACACAGGCGGTCTGCACGCGCTGCAGGGCGTGTGTGAAATTGATACATCACTAGTTCAGCTTTATGGTACTGTGATGGAGTGGGAATGGGCTTAATAGTTCCTCTGCGTATTGTGCGGGGATGGGAGACCCCCCCCCCCCAATTTTGGACGATACCTGAGGCTGTATCCTGAGCCCAGGAGTGGGGAAGGGGGAGGTGACACCGGCCCAATAGACACAGAAAGAGGAGGGGCTGGAGAGTGAGTGTCAGTCTGAAGCTGGCCGGGGACATACAATGAAGGACAGACGTGATTGTCTGGCTCACTGCCCCCCCCAAAATGGATCCGGCTGAGGGGGTCTGGTTCATTCTACCTGTCAGGGAGTCTGGTCCCTGCACCCCTCTTCCTGGGATTCCCTGGGACTCTCACTCAGCCAGTAGAACAGGTTTATTTGAAATGACAGGAACACAAACCAACTCAGAGCTTGTCAGTACAAACAGGACCCCCGCCGTCCAGTCCTTCTGGGGGGGGAAGGGAGGTTAGACCCCAGACAAGGGCTCCCTCCTCTACCCCAGACAGCTTCTAACCCCACCGCCAGACTGCCGCCTTGCATTCCTCCCCCCAGCCCCACCCCCACCCCCAGTGTCACGTTACTAAAATTATCTGGGATCATATAGGTCATTGGTGCAACCAGGGTCCTGTAGGGGCACCAAATATTAGGTAAAGGGGGTGTGTACGACCAGGTTATGATCTGCTGATTATGAGTATGCCATCTGTGTGTGTGTGTGGGTGTGGGTGGCAATTTTGTAGTTGAAGTTATGAATATTGACTCTATACTGTCTGTCTTTCCAAATATTGTGCTAGGCTGCTGGGGACATTTCAGAGCCCTTGGTGTTAAGTGTTGCTTGCCATGCTTGATGGCCCATTAAGGACTATCAGCTATACAATGGACCCAGTAAGGGAAGGCAGACACATCCTGTGTCTTAGCAAGGGGGGCAGGAGTTGCCCAACTGACTCAAACTCCATTGTGCTGTAAGTTTCCACAGCAAAGGACAAAGAGGTTCTTACACCCGGGAGAAACTATAAATAAACCTACTCCAGGTCATCTTCAATCTCCAGCCTGGCGCCTACTTCTGGATGGGACTTTGCTACAAAGGGGCGGTCTGGCCAAAGGATTGGTGACCCATTCCTCCTGGGAATGTATTCCAGAGACTCTGATTTGAACCTGCAGTTATTCTACAACTGATGCAAGCCATTACTGCATGGATTTGATTTCCTTTAACCGTTCCTAACCCTCACCTAGATCTTTTTCCTTGTATAATAAACCTTTAGATTTTAGATTCTAAAGGATTGGCTATAGTGTGATTTGTGGGTAAGATCTGATTTGTATATTGACCTGGGTCTGGGGCCTGATTCTTTGGAATTGGGGAGAGCCGTTTTCTTTATTTGGGGTAGTGGTTTTCATAACCATTTGTCCCCAGGACAGGTGGCTGCTGGTGGTGATACTGGGAAGCTGGAGTGTCTAAGGGAATTGCCTGTGTGACTTGTGGCTAGCCAGTGGGGCGAAACCAAAGTCTCTTCTGTTGGGCTGGTTTGGTGCCTTTAGTGCAGAGAAACCCCAGCCTTGGGCTCTAGTTGCCCTTCTGGAAGCGATCTGTCCTGAGCTGACACGTTTAGTGGGTCACGCCAGGAACAACACTGTCACACCCAGCCTTTGGCCAGGTTCCTGGGGAAGGTCTCACTTCTCCCAGCCCCCATCCTGGGCTTGGGTTACAGCCTCAGGGATCTTCCCTAGGAGCCTCCATCTCCAGTAAAACTCCCAGATCAAATCTGCCCTGCTCTCAGCTAGTCACAAGATCATGTTCCTGGCATCTAATAAACCTCTGTTTTGCTGGCTGGCTGAGAGTCACATCTGACTGTGGAGTTGGGGTGCAGACGCACAGGCTTCCCCAGGACCCTGCCTGGCGGGCTCGCTGTGGGAAGCACACGGAGGGGCAGAAGGTGCTGAATGCTCTCAGGTCAGACCCAGGAAGGTGGAAGCTGTAAGCTGTGAAGCTCCTAGCCTTGGAGACAGGCTGTTCACAGAGAGGAAGCTTCCCCCCAGAATACTGACTGGTTTCATAGGAGTAGTGCCAGAGCGTCACCGTGGGGACTCCGTGACAAGTACCATCTCGTTTGTTATCTGTCTGGGTCTTTAATTGTTTCTGGCTGTTGCACAATTAATTTTTGCAAGGATTAAATCAACTCCGGTGTGGGGTGTGAGTGGGTAACGCATTGTTCTGCACTGCGGTAGGACTGGGGTGTAATACTTTAGTGTAAAATGATTGGCTAAGGTACAGCTAAGCAGGACTCGATCTTCACTAGATCAAGTGGGGTCCAAAAGGAAGTTCTTTGGCACCACTCCTGGACCCAGCCCAAGAGCGGATCTGCCAGCCCTCACCGCCCTGCCCATTATGTCGTGCAGACGCTGGCGGAGCCCTGGCTGACTGAGTGTCAGGAAAAGGCCCCTTGCCTCCTGGGGCGTGGTGCACTGTATGCTTAGCGGGTGCAGTCTGTGGGGTACCGGTTAATGCCTAGGGGTGGAGCATATTCCTGTGGAAGGCTCTTTCACCGGTACACAGCCCCGCGAGCCTGCAGACGATTAGGCCCTGAGCCCTAGAAATTGGGGAGGGTGGCGGTGCCCTAGAGTGGACGGGTAACATCCCACCCAGAGGCAGCGCCAAGCAAGGGGAGTTGAAGCCTGCATGGCACAGCGCTGCCCCTGATCTCCCAGCCCCTGCCGGCCTGTCTGATGGGGCCTCCCCACCCAGGGCTCCTGCGTTACGGCGCCAGCCCCTGCGTCAGTAGCCCCTGCAGCCGGTCTGGCAACTCCACTCTGCAGGCACGAAGGGCCAAGATCCCCATCCTCGTACCTCTCCCCTTGCGGGCCAGTGCAGCTCGCACCCCGTTCCCAGCCCCTGGCCCTGCATCCAGGCTGCTCCTGGGGGCGCTACAGGCGGCGCCGGTCCCTGGTCAGGGCCCCTGGGGGTGGGCTCACCTGAGGGCCTGAGGCTGGCGGGTGTCGGGGTCGATGGCGCTGAAGGTGGTGAGCTCAGTGCCGGGCGGCGCCCCCTCCGCCACGCTGGCCAGCTGGGGGTTCTCGCGGAAGAAGGGGGCCTCGTTCATGTCTTGAACCTGCACCTGCACCACGGCCAAGGCCCGGAGGGTCTGGGGAGCCGATGGGTGCAGCTGGTTCTGGTTCTGGACAGAGACAGTGAGCGCAAAGCGGTCCCGCCCCTCGTGGTCCAGGGCCTGAAAGTGGAGGGGCCAAGAGTTAGTCACGGGGAAAAGAGCCACCCCAGGCCAGCCACCCCCAGGGATCGCTCTGCACATGGGCACCCCCACTTCCAGGGGCTGTGCTCCAGCAGGGCTCCCCACCCCCATGTCTAGGGGCCTCTCTCCAGGGGGGCTCCCCACCCCCACGCCCAGGGGCCACGCTCCAGTGGGGCTCCCCCACCCCCAGGGGCCGCGCTCCAGCGGGGCTCCCCACTCCCCACCCCCAGGGGCTGCGCTCCAGCGCGGCTCCCCACTCCTCACCCCCAGGGGCCGCGCTCCAGTGGGGCTCCCCACTCCCCACCCCCAGGGGCCGCGGTCCAGCGAGGGTTCTGGGCTGGGACACAGCCTGCCTGCTCCCTGGGACCCTTGGTAATGAGGGGCAGAGCATTGCCCCTGTGCTGGGTGACTCGTCTCGAGCTGGGCCCGGGGTGGAGGGAGCAGGGGGCTGGCTGGGGAAGGGAGCAGGGACAGGCTGTGGCCCGGGGTGCTGCCCCCTCACCTTCACTACGGAGAGGATGCCGTCGTTGGTGCGGGGGTCGGTGCGGATGGCGAAGGCCCCGTCCGGGTCACCTTCCAGGATGGTGAATCGCGCCAGCCAGTTGGGGGAGCCGGGCAGGTCCTTGTCGTGCACCAGGAGCCGGCCGATGTCCACACCACTCGTGTTCTCCAGCACCTCCATGGAGAACTGCAAGAGAGCAGCCGGGGCGCTCACGGCTCGGCACGATGGCATGGCCCCCGTTCACATCTCTCCCAGCGTGGGCCAGGATCCTTGTCCCCCCCTCACAAGCCATGCAGCGAGTCAGACTGGCCCCTACGCACCCTGAACCCTGGCCCCCAGCCGCTGGCCCGACTCCCTACCTCTGGCTTGGTGAACTCGGGCGGGTTGTCGTTGATGTCATCGACGTAGATCACGGCTGTGGCGGTGGTGGTGAGGCCATCGCCCGACATGTCGGCCACTTGGAGAGTCAGGTTATACACACTCACCACCTTGGGCGGAAGGAGCCAACGAGGTCACCTGGTGCCCTGCAGCCAGCTACTTGCCTGTCTGTCATGCCCAGGGCCAGCCCATCTCTCCAGTGCCCTGGAGCGGGGGCAATGCCTTGTGTTATCCAGCCAGGACCTGCCCAACCCACCCCCACTGGCCTGAGTTAGCTCACGTCTGTGCCTCAGTGCACAGTCTGTTATTCGTGCCCTGGGTCTGCCAGTCTGTCCCCAGCAGGGCTCTGCTAGACTTGCTCTGGGGTTGCCCACAGGTAGCCAGAGCACACTGGTTTTGGTTGCCTCGCCAGCCCTCTGGTTCCAGCCACTCAGCATATCACTGATCGAGTGCAATCGTGCAGGTCCCCAGTCCGCTGTGTGCCTGCAGAGACGTGGCCCTGAGCCGGGCAGCAGGGACTTCCAGTCCACCATGCCGGCTGCCCCCACCCCCTCAGGCCCATTACCTCACGGTCCAGCCCCACTTGCACGGTGCGGATCTCGCCCGTGGTCTCATTGATGCTGAAGATCCCGGCAGAACCTGGCTCCAGGATGGAGTATCGCAGGGCCGCGTTGTCCGTGTCGGGGTCGTCCGCGTCTGTGGCTTCTGCCTTCAGCACATAGGTGCCTGTGACCAGAAATACATGGTGGGTGAAGAATCATAGAAATGTTGGGCTGAATGGGACTTTGAGAGGACATTGAGTTCAGCCCCCGGCGCTGTGACAAGGCCAAGTAAACCTAGACCATCCTGGACAGGTTGTCCCACCTGTTCTTAAGATCTCCAGTGACGGGGATTCTACAATCTCCTTGGAAGCCCCTCAGGCTCCTTTTCTTAAGACTAAACATACCCAGGTTTTTTAAACCGCTCCTTTCCTCCTAGGTCAGGTTTTCTGAATCGTTGATCATTTTTATTGCTCTTCTCTGGATTCTCTCCAATTTGTGCACATCTTTTCTAAAGTGTGACACCCAGAATTGGACACAATTCTCCAGCTGAGGGGGACAGGTACGCCTGTGTCTTGCATACAACACTCCTGCTACTACACACCAGAATGACATTAGCCTTCTCTGCAGCTGTATCATATTGTGGACTCATATTCACCATCATCCCCAGACCCTTTCAGCACCACTACCCCAGTTTGTAGCTGTGCATTTGACTTTTTCCTTTCTACATGTAGTTTTTTTGCACTTGTCTATATTGAATTTCTTCTTGTTGATTTTAATTCTGGCTGCCAAAATGTTTGAAACTCCTCCCAGCTTGGGGTCATCTGCAAGTTTTATAAGACTAGTCCACTCCATTATCTAAGTCCTCAGCGAAACTATTGAATAACACTGGGCACAGGACAGACCCGGGTGGGACTTCATTAGCTACATCCATCCACCCAGTTTGACAGCGAACCATTGATAACTATACTTTGAATGAGGGTTTTCAACCAACTTGCGCACACACCTTATAGTAATTTTACCTACGCCCACACGTCTCCTGGGCAACAAAAATGGCAGATGAAATTCAGCATTGATAAATGTAAAGTGATGCACACTGGAAACAAGAATCCCAACTCTCCAAGTTCTGATCTTACTTCACTAAATACTCTTGAACGGATTCCTTTCCTCTTTTGGCTTGCGATCCTCCCCCTTGTTGTCAATATTAATTTTGTTGAATATCTGGTCGCCATTAGGTTTTCTTAGTGAAGATTGGAGCATTAAACAGCTCAGTCATTTCGGTGTCATGAGTTGTTCGTGCTCCTTTACCACTGAGTGGGGGCCCTGCACAGAACTTCAGCTTTTTCTTGCTCCTAATGTTTTTAAAGAACCTCCTCTTACTGCCTTTTATGTCCCTTGCTAGATGTAACTCATTTTGTGCCCTAGCCTTTCCGATGTTGTCCCTACATAAGAACGACCCTACTGGATCAGACCAAGGTCCATCTAGCCCAGTATCCTGTCTTCCGACAGTGGCCAATACCAGGAGCCCCAGAGGGAATGAACAGAACAGGGAATCATCAAGTGATCCATTCCCTATTACCCATCCCCAGCTTCTGGCAAACGCAGGTTGGGAAACCATCTCTGCTCATCCTGGCTAATAGCCATTGATGAACCTATCCTCCAGGAATTTATCTAGTTCTTTTTTGAATCCTGTTATAGTCTTGGCCTTTACAACATCCCCTGGCAAGGAGTTCCACAGGTTGACTGTGCACTGTGTGAAAAAACACACCCTTCTGTTTGTTTCAAACCTGCTGCCTATTAATTTCATTGGGTGACCTCTAGTTCTTATGTTATGAGGAGTAAGTAACTCTCTCTTATTTACTTTCTCCACGCCAGTCATCATTTTATAGACCTCTACCATATCCCCTCTGTGGGGGTAAAATATATAATTCTAGGCTAGTTTCATGCTTAACTGAATGCAGGCCTTAGAGCCTGAATCAAAGTGTACTTCTTTGTATTTTTTTCCTGTACCTTTACTCTCTTTTTGCATCACTCCCCCCACCTTCCTTGCATAGCAAATTGCGTAAGGCAAAGGCCAAATGTACATACCTACTAATTAAGAAAACATTAAACAATTCTCTAAAAACAATAAACAAAAGGCACACTTTTGTCTCACAAAATAAAATGTTATTTTGCTGTGTCTCATCATCCTGCTAAGAATAAATATGGGACACGCAAACAAGGTCATAAAGTTGGGGGCTTCTTGGGCATGTGTCAAGGGCCTAAGGGATGCCTGATGGGCTCATGAACAGCTTAAATTGTAAAATAATTGGCTATAAATAAAAGTTGCTAGCCCCTAATAGATTAAGACCCCTTGCTGTATTGCAATTCTACGTACTATGTTTTCTTATAAATTGCCACCGTGATGCACCCCCACTTTGTAGCTCCTTGCGAACTACCCATGCTTGCATGCTCTGAAATAAAGTTTGTTTTCAGACACAAGTGACCACCAGCCTTATTCTTTGAAGGGAACATCACCCGCAACAACTGGCGTCACGAACAGGATGGCTGGCACTCCCGGAACAGTGGTGGATTGAGGGAGCGCAGCAACGGACTTAGCAGCTGCAATAAGGGGTAAAAGATCCTTTTTCAAAAATCTCCTGTTGTTGCCTCCTCGCTGTCCCAGCCACCGACTCCTGGGCGGTAAGAGTCATCTTCTATACAAATTTATTTTAGTGGATGTATCTGATTTTACCTTTCTGGTAACTAAATTCATAATTCTGTGAATCTGTATTATTGGCTATCTGTATTAGTCCTAGGCTGTAAGAAAACTCGTTCAGCCTGCTGTAGACAGTTTAACGTTTAAAAACGTTAAACAATTCTCTAAAAACAATAAACAAAAGGCACACTTTTGTCTCACAAAATAAAATGTTATTTTGCTGTGTCTCATCATCCGGCTAAAAATAAATATGGGACACGCAAACAAGGTCATAAAGTTGGGGGCTTCTTGGGCATGTGTCAAGGGCCTAAGGGATGCCTGATGGGCTCATGAACAGCTTAAATTGTAAAATAATTGGCTATAAATAAAAGTTGCTAGCCCCTAATAGATTAAGACCCCTTGCTGTATTGCAATTCTACGTACTATGTTTTCTAATAAATTGCCACCGTAATGCACCCCCACTTTGTAGTGCCTTGCGAACTACCCATGCTTGCATGCTCTGAAATAAAGTATGTTTTCAAATACAAGTGACCACCAGCCTTATTCTTTAAAGGGAATGTCACCCCCAACACTCCTTAGTGGTCTTTTTCCAAGCTGAAAAGTCCCAGTCTTACGCTCTCCTCATATAGCAGCGATTCTATATCCCTAATCATTTTTGTTGCCCTTTTCTGAACCTTTTCCAATTCCAATAAATCTTTTTTGAGACGGGGGCGACCACATCTGCACACAATATTCAAGATGTGGGTGTACCATGGTTTTATATAGAAGCAATACGATATGTTCTGTCTTATTATCTATCCCTTTCTTAATGATTCCCAACACATTGTTCACTTTTTTGACTTCTGCTGCACATTGAGTGGATGTTTTCAGAGACCTATCCACAGTGACTCCAAGATCTCTTCCTTGAGCGGTAACAGCTAATTCACACCCCATCATTGTATGGTTGGGATTCTGTTTTCCAGCGTCCCTACATGCTGGTGCTGTTCCTTTGTGCTCCTCCTTAGCTATGTGCTCATGTCTCTGTGTTAGATCTGCGCTGGGGAATGCCAGGGCCTGGCAGGCTCACACCAAAGGCACCCACCTGGGACGGCTCCCTCCACCACATGCCCCGTGAAAACTTCCTGCCGGAACAGGGGCCGGTTGTCGTTCTGGTCCACCACAACGATCTCCAGGTCAGTGGGGTCTTCCAAGGTCGCGCCTCCCAGGTCCAGGGCAAAGGCCCTCAGCTGGACACGGGGCAGAGAACAGGCATCAGCCACAGTTCCCGGCGCTTTAGGAGCCACCGGACGATAGCAGCCTTCGCTGCTAACTAACTGGCTTCAGGGCTGTGCCAGTCCCAGCCGCTGCCAGCAGGCAGCACTGTAGGGAGCTGTGCTGGAGTGGTGGCGGTAGAGAAAACAGCTTCGCCCAGAAGGAGGCGCTGTAGGGCATGACTGGGCATGCTGGCTCTGGAGAGGAGCTCATGCCTATCCCACGCCAGGCTCCGCGCAGGAGGCCCTATGTCCCTCCCCCGGCCCCTGCTAGCCAATGGGGGTGTGTCACACAGCAGCAAAGGCAGAAGCGGCCGAGGTGCATGCCGGGAGGGGCCCTTACCCGGAAGCGGTCGTTCTTCTCCCGGTCCAGCATGGTGTTGAGGAAGACCTTCCCGCTGAACTTGTCGATGGAGAAGACGCCCAGGGGCTCCTCGTCCACGCCCGGCCCCTTGATGCTGTAGATGACGCCCCCTGGAAGCTGCTTATCCGACTTGATCTGCCAGAGGGACGTGTGAAAATAAACGCACAGGGCTGGCAACCTCTTGCCCATCACCCTTCCCCAGCCTGGCCCCCGCAGAGCAGTGCGGGCCCAGCCATCCTGGGAGCAAGACGTCTAGGGGTGGGTGGCTGCCTGGATCGGCCCTGAGCCACCCATCTGCAAGACGTTACCAGCGGCCAGGGATGCTCAGCACATCACCGGAAGGCGGGTTCAGGCTGGGTGAGGGTTTGACTCACTGTGTGTGTGTGTAATTCTGGTAGGGAGTGGGAATGTGACAGTGGATGTGTGCATATGTGTGTGTGTGTGCGCAATGGTGCATGTGCGCACACACACGTGTATGAAGGTGGATACGTGTGTATGTATGTGATGGTGGATGGGTTTGTGTGTGTGTGTGTGTGTGTGTGTGTGTGCGCTATGTGGAATGGGTATGTGGTAGTGGAAGTGTGGGAGAGAGCGGGTGTGTGCATGTGCAAAGGTGGCTGTGTGTGTGTGCAATGGTGGATGTGTGGGGGCATGTCTGATGGTGGATGGGTATGTGTGTGTGTGTGTGTGTGCAATGAATGTCCATGTGTGATGAGGTGGATGTGACTGGTGGATGAGTGTGTGTGTGTGTGTGTGTGTGTGCTGGTGGAGTGGGGTGGATGTGTGTGTGCTGCTGGAGAGGTGTGGATGTGTGTGTGTGTGTGTGTGTGTGTGTGTGTGTGATAGTGGAGCGAGGTGGATATGTGTGTGTGTGTGTGTGT
>ML677343.1:32598136-32696572 GCA_007922305.1 Dermatemys mawii | reverse complement strand
TGTGTGTGTGTGTGCTGGTGGTGCGGCATGGATGTGTGCACGTGATGGTGGAGCGGGGTGGATGTGTGTGCAGTGGTGGTGTGTTTGTGTGCAGTTGTAGATGTGTGTGTAATGAGGGGATGCCTGGGTATGTGTCTGACACAATTTGAGGGGGCACAGCCCGGGAGTGGGGGGGGCAACCTACATCCCAGCCCCTCTAGCCTAGATGCTGGGTGACCCCTGAGGTGAGGGGAAGCCCCGTCTACATTTTTGTGCCCCTGCCATGGCCTCTGTCCCCCTCAGGCCTGATGCCCCAGAGCCGCCCTTGCCAGGCCGAGCTGGGGGAGCCCGGCCCGCACCATAAGCAGCCCAGCTCTGGAGCCCTGGGCCATTGTGGCACTTGCCCTGGGCTGCTCAGGCCAGGCCGGGGGGGCACGTACCTGCACCAGAAGATAGGGGATGCGCTTGTAGTTCTCGGACACGCTGATGGGTGGGATCACCCAGGCCCTCTTCACCCTGCTGGGCCCAGCATGCTGTCGCCATGGATACAGGACCAGGGGGCTGGCGGGGACGCCAGCCTCCCCCTGGCAGAGGTTGATGCCCTGTTGGGACAGAGGCTGAGGTCAGGGCATCCCACTGGTCACCCCGGCTGGCTCCATCGACCCGGCCTGTCCTCCCCACCTGGGCAGGAAGCAGCGGGGGTGACAGTCAGTCGTTCGCCCCACCGGGGTATTTGGTGAGGGTGTGGAACAGGCGATAGCCGCAGTTCAGATCCCAGGGCTCAGCGCGGAGCCAATGGCCCTGGGATCTCTCTGAGGTGACGGTCGCTGCCCCCTCTCCTGTGGGAGCCAATGCCAGCGCCACAGGCTGGGCAGGAGGAGAGGCAGCGAAGAGGCACATGGCTCCAGAGGATGGGGGATGCGAGGCAATGCCCCCCTCGCACTCAGCCCTGCTCCCTGCCCAGCACTGGGAGGGGGCGGGTGGGGGGTGTCTTCCCAGCGGTAAAGCTGCAATAACATCTTGGGCCCATTTGGTGCCTGTGACAGGCACTGCCCAGCTCCTCCTGGGGGATTCCCCTTGCCCAGTGTTTCCTCTCTGCAGAGGCTTTACCCCGCTGAACCGCTCCGCGGGGTTGTGCTGTTCTCGACAGGCAAGGGCTACTGGAGGCGGGCTGAGAACACAGCAGGCTGGATGTCAGAAGCCTGGAGAGACGCCCATAGGGATATCAAGACCCCTCTTGGTACCAAGACCTCTTGGTATTGACCTTCCTCATCAGTTACTGAGAGTGGACCACATCCACCCTTACTGAACTGGCCTTCAACATTCGTTCTCCACTTACAAGGAAACTCCCTTCTCTTCATGGGCCAATATAGATTTATGCCTGTATCTGTAATTTTCACTCCCTGCATCTGAAGAAGTGGGGTTTTTACCCACAAAAGCTTCTGCCCAAATAAATCTGTGAGTCTTTAAGGTGCCACTGGACTCCTTGTTGTCCCCTGGCATGTTCTTCGGTAACAGATGTGGTCTGGTCACAGAGCTTGCTTATACACCCCATACGTGTTCATCCTAAGACCCTTTAATGCTCCACCTGGTATGGCTGAAGTGAACTTAAATAAGTGCTATCTACTGGCTGAACAGTATAATACAGTTTAGCATTCCATTACACTCCTACGCTAAGAGGAACAAATTCCATCCCACATGTGCAAGGTGTGGAAAAAGTCTAGCCAGAGATCTGTGCTGTAATACGCGGCGCGGAGGAAATATGGACAGTTTGCAGCTGTTTGCAGCACCAAAGCATTCAGGGAGTTGACTCCTATCACAGACAATCAAGAGCCATTGTTTCTGGGATTCCGCCATAGAACCTGCCTGGAGAATGCAACTGAATATTCATGGCACGACAATTGACTTTGAAACTGACTCAGAAGCTGATGTCACAGTCATCTCAGAAGGGATTTACAATCACCTCTTGCAGCAGCAGCCACCTGACAGTCATCTGAGTAGCCCTGGAGCGATTCTGACCTGCATGGGCCAGGTCACTGCTAAAACAATTTACAAAGACAAAAGCTATGTGTTCCGAATGTCTGTGATCAAGGGCCACAGACCTCCAGCCTTCTTAGCCGCAGTGTAGCAGCCAGGAAGGGCCCACTGAGAAAGGTGGAGGAACGGGTTAGAATATTTTTCGATATTGGCATTTTGGAATGCGATCCAGGAGAAATAACCTTGAGAGACGCTGTGCACACACCTCACAGGATTCTTACCCCTGTACTTCATAAAGTGGGAAAAAGGTAAACAGACTGGACTAGACTGGAATAATTGAGAAAAACCGCTGAGCCAACAGCATGGTGTGCCCCGATGGTACCAGTCATAAAGAAAAATGGAAAAATACCTATCTGTGTGGATCTTAAAAGACTTAATGAAGCAACTGTGGGAGAGAACATGGGATGACTTCCTCCCCAAAGGAAAAACAACTGCAGTGTTCTCCGAGCTGGATGCCTCAAGTGGATACTGGCACATTCCTTTAGCCAAATAAAGCACGAAAAGGACGAAATTTTATCACACCCATCAGGAGATTTTTGCTTTAGAAGATTACCTTGGGGGATTACCAGTGCCCTGGGATTTTTCTAAGAAAGACAGCAGAATGGTTACTGAACATAAATGGAGCTGTTCTCATGGCTGATATTCTGATAGATGGATCATCGAAGGAAGAACACACCAAAACCCACACCAAAGAAATGCTATGCCTAATCAGTCAGTCTGGACTGAAGCTAGACAAGGAAAAATGCATTTTCCACTGATCCCAAATCAAGATGTTGGGACAGACAATAAGGTCAGAACCATTCTTAGTCCTGAGAAAGTAAAAGTAATTTGAGAATTGAATGCACCAGCTAATGTACCAGAACTGTGATGTATACTAGGGATGGTAAATTACCTTGGGTCAATAACTACAAGATCTTTTTATAGTGACAGAACCACTGAATGAACTGTTGAAGTCCAACCCAGGGGCCAAGAAATTGCTTTCAAAAAGGTAAGTGAAATGAACTCAACTGCTCCAGTTCTTCAGTACTACGATGTGAACAAACCCACAATGGTCAGTGCAGATGCTATGGCGTGGGTCCGTGCAACAACTATGGTGTGGGTGGTGCATTGTTGCAACAACATGGTTCGGTGTGGAAGCCAGTTTCATTTTGTTCTCATACACTCACAGAAGCAGAAAAACAACATGTGCCGATTGAAAAGGAGCCTGCCAAGTGTATGGGCATGTGAGAACTTTTACAGCTACTGTGTGGATTGGATTCATTTACAGCTAATAAGCCATAAACTGCCTTGTTACTGCCATCAGCAAAAAAGACCTGTATTAAGCACCGCTGAGATACCAGTATCTATTGATAAGGTTCATGCGACTTAAACCAACTGCTAAATATGTTCCTAGTAGTAGTAGATACTCTGTCATAGAGCCCAGCATCACACCCATCTACCTGTGAGCTCGAAGATGATGTAAAGGTGCCCGTGGATGCTATGGACACATATAGACCAGTGTCAGAAAAGAGACTATGCCAGCTGCAAAAAGCAACCTCAACAGACACGCAACTTCAGGAAATTCTAAGTCTAAAGAACACCAAGAATGTAACAAGCGACTACTTGGTCATGCGTGGACAATTAAGTGAGTCATATGGATTCATGATGAAAGGCAATTGCATTGTAATTCCAAATGCAATGGAAGATGAAATCCTAAACCTCCTCCATAAAGGACATCAAGGATTAAATAATGCCATGAACAGGCCAATCAGTCAGTGTAGTGATAGGGCATCAGTGAGGACCTGAAATATCGGCATGTGAACATTGCCAAGCTAACAGACCAACACAACACAAAGAACCTTTAATAATAACACCTCAACCAGACTGATCTTTGATGGGGCTAGCTGCCGATTTATGTGAATTCAGAGGATGTCATTACTTAGCCATCACGGATTATATTTCTAGTTATATAGAAATAATGTACTTGAAAGATACAACATGTTGCAGTGTTACTGACAAACTAAAGAGCACTTTTGCTCACTTTGGTATTCCAGAACAACTAGTGATGGACAATGGACCAGAATACACTGCAGCAGCATTTAAGTCAGTCTGAATGAAATGGGAATTTGCTCATGTTACTAGCAGCCCACATTACCCACAAGCAAATGGAGAGGCTGAGAGAGCTGTAGAGACAGCCAAGAAAATCCTACAGGAGGACGATCCATTCCTTGCTCCTCTGCGTTACAGGTCAAAACAAACAGTAGCTACTGGATCTCTCTCTGAAGAGGCCAGACATGAACAGTGTGGCCAAACCGAATCAAAAGCCTAAACAATCTCATGAACACTTTTTCAACAGACATCTGTCAGTTAGAGAGAGGCTCGATCTAGAACGTAGGGGCCATTTGCATACCTAATTGGATGCAGAAAAAGGATGCAGTGCCCAGATCATATGCAATCGAGACAAACAATGGAGAGTTCAACAGAAACTGACGACATCTACAGCTTGTCCCCCAGGACGACCAATCAGAACACGGGGAACTCAAGGGTTGCAAACTGACCCCAGTGAGTCCTTGCACAGTCAGATGGGCCAGTGGTTACGTGTTCGGGTCATGTCCTTAGGAAACCAGTACGATTCAGACACAGAGCAGCCAGAGACACGCTGAGCTGCAAAGAGCTCGTGATAGTGCCCATGTGGTAAATGGTAGGAATGGAGCACTTACAGGGGAAGATGGCCTGGAATGCCAAGCGATATAACTCTGTCCAGCCACTAGGTGGCGGTGGCAGTAAAAGGTTTTATTTTACCTTGACCTCAGTCATACCTGGCAGAGCATGAAAGGATCTTATGATAGGCACAACCGGGGTGTATAAGCAAGTGCTGTAGCCAGACCATACCCGCTACACAAGAACACAACAGACCTGTGCACCTCTACTTGCCCTGTACACAAACGGCCAGTCACACATGCACTCCCCACCCTCACCGAGATGCAGTCCCATGCACCCAGAGACACCCCATCAGCCCCGGTCATCCATCACAGACCCCCATTGCCCTGCCCCAGAGAGTCTCCGTCCCCCTCCAGGGCTGGAGCACCCATGGAAACAAATTAGCAGGTGCTTAGCACCCACAGGCAGCCAAACTCCCCTCCCTCCCACCCCGCCCATCACAATCAGCTGTTTCATGGCGTGCAGGAGGCGCAGGGGTGGGGTGTGCTTTGGGGAGGGGTCGGCAGTGGGTGGGAGGAGGCGAGGGGGTTTGGGGAAAGGGGTGGGGTAGGGGCAGGGCCTTGGGAGAGGGAAGATGGGTTGGGGGTTGGGAGGGGATGGGGATTTGAGAATCCCCAGAGGAAGCTGGTGCCTGTGACACCTGCCACCCCCCAGCCCTTTCCTCGGTGTCAGCATCCATCTTGGCCCCTCACCCCACTGTCCAGCCTCCTCCCGGCTGGATGAAGCCCTTCCTCCCACTCTGCCTGTGAGTGGCAGAATCTAGAGCAGCTGCTGCCGAGACATCCCAGCCCTGCGTCTCTGGAAACACAGGAGCCCTTTGTGGTGGGGCTTCAGGGAGCAGCTGCATGGACCTGTGGGAGGAGGAGGGGTCTGGAGGGGCCCTTTGGGTTCAGGAAGGATGGGGAGCTGCAGGAGGGGGCTTTCTCCGGCTCTCAGAAGGCAACAGGGATCTCAAAGAGTGGGGATGCGCTTGGGGCCAGGGTCTGGCCTCAGCCGCCCCTCCCCCCCGCCCCAGAGCCCTTGCAGCACGGTAGCACCAGTGATGATGATCGAGGGGCACAGGCTTGGGGGGGCGGCAGAGTCTCCGGCGGCTGGAGCGCCCCTTGGTGGGGAATTTGTGAGTTGCCTGCAGGGGGACTTGCTGGGTCTGCTGCACATGTGCATGATGGACGTGGGCCTTACACGCTCGCCACGCAGGCTGCACCGTGCTTGGATGTGGCCTGCACCTGGACGAGTGCAGCAGGAATTCCGGGCAACTGTGTGGCTGGGCACTGCCTGCATGGAGAATGTGAGCTGCAAGGTGTGTGTGTGTGTACACACGAGCGGGACAGAGAGATCCATGTGTATGTGTGAGAGAGAGCTGGTGTGTGATGTGTGCGCGCTGCAGGTATCTGTGTGTATGTGTGTGCATGCAGTGCGTGTGCGTGTGTGAGAGAAAGAGAGGGAGATCCGCGGTGTGTGTGTGTGTGATCTGGGTGTGCTGCAGGTGTGTGTGTGTGTGTGTGTGTGTGTGTGTGCGCGCGTGATGTATGCCCAGGCCAGTGTGGGTGGGTTTGCTGCAATGACACAGAGGCAGGTACCATTCCGCGTGCCCAGCGCTCGCAAGGCCTGGTCACCCGCCCATCACAGCCCCAGTCTGAGCCCCCCCATCCCGTTCATTTCTCTGGGGCTGAAGCGAATGGCTCCTGCCTCAGCCAGACTCGGGGTCGGGGCCCGTTGCTCAGCTGGGCCGGAGAAGGGAACGCACTAATCCAGGGTTCCCACAGGCCCCAGGGGACGGCCGGGGCAGGGACGGCACAGACAGCCGTCTGCTGGCTATAAATAGAGGCGAGCGCTGGGTGTGTGCTGGGAACACGCAGGATCGCAGGCAGCTGCCAGTGACCTCGGGGCTTAACCCAGGGGGTCCAAGCAGAGAATCCAAATAAACCTAAAGGCGAGTGGAATTCAGGGGCCTCCAGCTCCCTTCCCCCGCTCAGGGCAATGGGGCCTGTGCTCGGCTGCGTTGGCACCTCAGAGCCCCCCACCTTGGGGCGGGCAGGAGATGGAAAGCCCCTACCCTCACACCCGCCCCCATATGGGTATTCGCTGTTCTTGACTGACCCACCCCCAGCCGTTGGGGCTTCAACAAAGTTGAGGGAAGAGAAAGAACAAACAGCGCTGCCCTTCAGGCCTGACCCTTAGCCCCCCCATTATTCCAGCCCCGCCACCTCAGCTCTGCCAATGCCCTTCAATCCTGACCCTTAGCCCCACATTATCCCAGCCCCCTGCCGCCCCAACTCTGCCAATGTCCCTCAGCCCTGACCCAGAGTTCCTTCATGATCCCAGCCCATGCCCCCACCCCCAGCTCTGCTGACACCCCCTCAGCCCTGACTCACAGCCCCCGCTTCCCCGGCTAGTCCAGTCCTGAGCCCGCAATGCCCTGCAGCGGCCCTGCATTCCTGGGTGCTGCTCCCTGGTAGCGGCCGTTGCTGGCCCCGCTGCCATGACGTTTAAGACCCAGGGACGCCTTTGGCTGCTTCACTGACTCATTCCTCCCATTCTAAGCCCATTTTTGGTAAAAAAAAGTTGCATCTGGGTCTCTTGTTGTTCTGGGCAAGGCCAGGTGGGGCTGGGAACGTGAGTCACAGCGGCTACGGTCACACTGCCCGCGTTCCCACTGCCTGCCACAGCCTGGCAGCACCGTGCGTCCCAGCACCCCAGAAAAGCCACAATCCCCACACTGCCACCCCCCTCCAGGCCCCGCAGCATCGGGGGGTTAAAGAGGGGACGTTCCCCAGCAAGAATACAGCTTGTCCCAAGGGACACCCCCCCCAAACACCCTGAGACGAGCTACGCTTGCCTGTCCTAATCACCTCTCCCCACCCACTGAGAGCGCACCCACTGTAACGGGCCACATCCTTCCCGGGGCTCAGTGGCAGCTCCAAGGGGCCGGGGTGAGCACTCCCTCGGAGCAGGGCTGACGTGAGCCAAATGGAAGAGGGAAGAGAAAGAACAAACAGCGCTGGAGAGTCAACTGCTGGACAGGATCCCGCCTTGCAGCAAGCACCGAGCTCCATCCCGAACGCACGCAGCCCGGCTGCGTGGCCAGCGCAGGGGGCGTCTGGGGTGCTGCTGACACAGGCGGCTGCTCCGAGTCCCGGACGCTGAATCCCCCAAGGGGAGGCATTGGAAGGGACAGGACATTGCCCACCCCCCAGGAATGCGGCAGCTGGTTCCCTCCACTGCACGGGGGCAGCGTGAGCTCGGTTCCTGGTGGCCCCGCATCCATCCAGCCCCGTGGGCCAGTCCAGGACCCTAGGGAGGCTCCGACTGATTTTGCTCCACAGCTGCCCACTCTGGCAGGGCTGCCTGTGCTGCGGGTGCCCTGTTCCCCAGAGCTCCTGGGTGGCACTTGGCAGCAGCTCCCACCCACCCCCATCTTGCGGGGGAACCCACCCGGGGCTGCAGCCGAACAGAGCCTGGGCTGCCTCCAGCGCTGGAGATGCTGAATGGCTGCCCAGCCCCTTCCCCCGACCAGCTGACTGAGCCACCGCAGTGGGCCTGGGGGTGCTCTCTGGGTGCCCACCCTGCTCCGCTCACCAGCTGGAGCAGGCGGGTGGGCTGGGCACTCCGTGCAGCTGCTGGCCAGGAGCCCGCTCACACATTCCCTCGGCCTGGGAGAATCGCACAACTGAGACGCTGCAACCACCGTTCCCAGGGTCACAGAGAAGCCACGGAGCCAGGGCCAAGTCCCTTGGCTCCCAGCCCCAATGCCGCTGCGGGCCAGGGCCGGGCACCTGTCCGGGGAGCGGGTCTCTCCAGAGAAGCTGCCAGACACACTGGGATCTGCTCCTCTGGGAGAGGGCGTGCTCCTCGCGGCACAGACACGGGGCATGAGGAAGGATCCATTTGCCTCCGTCCTTAGGGCTTATGCACCAGAGATGGGCCCAAAGCCATTGCATGTCTCCTGTGTGTCATCGCCAATACACCATGTTCTAACCCTCTGGAGATTCAGCACCCTCACGCCCAGGAGGATGGGCCGTGTTTCTGGGCAGGGGGGAATGATGGAGGCGGGGCCAGCTGGGCAGAGTCCCGTGGTACCCATTTAGGGCTCCGTATGATGCCCCCGGGGTCCTCCCATTGGCGTGAGTGGTGGTCTGGGCCTCGCTGTGTGCACACCCCTGTGGGACGTGCCTGGCACTTGCAGATGGCTGGGGAATAGCCTGCCATGGCAGCAAGTGTGCGGACAACTGGGGCAGGCCCCACCCGTGCGTGTTGTACACGGACAAGAGACTGAACAGCTGCTCCTACGGCTCTGCACGGTAGGAACTGAAGTCCAGGAGCAATGGAGGGACACACACAGGCTGAGGACGTTCCCCCGGCAACAGCAGATGGACCCAACTTGGAAATGCAGCTTCAAGAACCAGAACGTCCCCAGCCGCTCATCTCAGAGACGCCCTAAGATGGCCACCCCCAGACTCCCAGGGCCCCGTCCCTCTCCAGCTGGCCTCACACCTTCCCCGGCTGCCTCACTGAGCGCCGGGGGCTGTCTTTGAGGCCTCGGCCTGCCCCATGCCCCGCCTTTGAACTGTGGGGTGAGGCAGTGCTGGGGCTGGCCTGCCACGTGGGGCTGCCCAGTGGAGGGGTTGGCACCTCGAGCCGTGCAGTGGGGCAGACGTCACCAGGACACAAGCGGCTGGGCTTTCGCTGTAGCTCTGCTCTCCTGCCGGCCCCTGGTTTAGCTACAAGCCCTCCCCTGGCCACACCTGCTTTTCTTTTCTTTCTCAGAAGCCCAAATTCCCACCCCCACCCCGGAACTAAAGCAGGGAGCCCCCTCCTCCCCAATGATTAATTTTCTTCCTCTGAGGAGACATTTTTAGCGCTAGCATGAATTTGACCTTTGACCCTTCCAAATATCTGCCACGCACGCTCTCCACTGAGGCCTCTTTGGGCCCAGCTTGGGATTCCAGGGGGACAGCTGGGCAAACAGCCCCACACTGGCTATAACCACAAGATGCATGGACACCCCTTCTCCGGAGACTCCCTCGCACACTCATACCCAGCCTTGCACACCCATCGTCCCCAGCTCACCAGCGATTCCATGGCTCCTGCCTGTTAGCCTGGCTCGCTCCATAGCCACTCCTTGCATGCAGGGCGCTGCCAGGCAAGGTCGGTGGATGAGGCCCATGCTGCAGACCAAGGGGTCTAGGCCGGGCCTGTGGCAGAACAGTCCTGCCTGCTGGATTGTGCTTCGCCCTGGAACTCTTCCTGAGGGGCCTGTGCTGGCTCCGGCCCCTCGCCAACCGAGGCAGAGAGGAGGTGGCCAGCAGCCCACAGCCCCCTGCCTGGGGGAGCTGGAGGGATGGGACAGCAGCGCGGCGACTGCACTGGGTACCGTCTGCCCGAGTGCGGCGCCCAGCCCCTGGGAACGGCCCAGCTCCCACAGTGCCGCCACTCCCAGGATGGCAGCCCTGAGCAATGCTGGGAATGGGCACAGCTGTTCCAGGGAGGGCCCTGTGCCTGGGGGTGTATAAATAGCTGCCATCACTGTTCCCCTGGCCGCAGGGGGGAGAAGGCAGCTGGGCCTGGCTCGCCGTCCTGCCAGGAAGAAGGGGGGACTCCCTGACCCTGGTACACTCTCTGTAGCCTTGGGCTGATTCTGGGGCCATTTGCCGGCCCTCCTCCCCACATTAGTGATATAGGGTCTGTCCACACGGCAGTAAAACACCCACGGCTGGCCCAGGTCAGCGGCCTTGGGTTCCTGGGGCTACAAAACTGCTGTGCAGACACTAGGGACTGAGCGGGAGGCCAAGCTCTGGGACCCGGCGGAGGTCGGGAGGGCCAGCCAGGGGGGGTTTATTGCGGTGTAGACATGCCCAGAGAGGCCTCCTGTCCTGGTGGCTGCAGGAGAGGATCAACAGGAGAGGAAGGGGTTAATGCTGGGCTGGCTGGGCCATTCAGCCTGGTCCCAAGACTAGGGTCATGAAATTCCCACGTGTAACATGGCAAAGTTGTTGGTCTGCAGCAGAGGGGCCAGGCTGGAATGGGGGGCGGAGGAGGGAAGGCAGCTGGAGGGGGTGGGGTTGAGGGGCATTGGCGGAGCTGGGTGCAGAGGGAGGTGGGGCTGGCGGAGGGGAGGCTGGTTCAGGATTGAGGGGCACCAGCCAGGCTGTGGGGGGCCCCGCCAACAGCTTTTCCACATTTCACCCCTGTCACTGACTCCCTGGCTGTGGCCTGGCCCAGCTGGGCAGCACGACGCACCCATTGCTGTGGGGCTGGGGCATCCCCAACCTCGGGGGAGAGGGGAGTCTGAGCAGACTCTGGAAGCACGTCCCAGAGCAGGAGGGGGCGGGGTCCCTGGCACATAGTTGGACAGGGGGTGTCATAGGTGATCAGTCTTCATTGGCCCCCTTGTCCAGCCTCGCCAAACCCTCCCGCAATTTGCCAGCCTTGGCACCATCCTCTGAACGGCATCCCCCAGAAGGGGATGGGTGGGAAGGGCTCCTCCCCGCTGCTGGGGGGAGCTCAGAGTGCACCTGCTCCTTCGCCTCTTGGGGGAGCTGTGGGGCTTAGCAGCAGCTCCTGCCCCACCTCCTTTCGGGCCAGCCCTGCCCCAGACCCAGCTCAGCAGGAATCATATTTGGAAAATGCGCTTGGTTACCTTTCTGCAACCTGCCCTGAGCTGCTAGCCCAGATCCCCGCAGCTCCACCAGATCCCCCTCCGCCTGGTCTACCAGATCCCCCAGCCCCGGTTCCAACAGACCCCCTGGTCATACCAGATCCCCACCCTCTTCTACCAGATCCCTGTGGCTCCACCAAACCCCACCACCGCCAGGTCTACCAGACCCTCCCCTGGGTTCCAACAGACCCCCCAGTTCTACCAGATCCCCGCCCAGGTCTACCAGATCCCCCCTGGTTAGTTCCAACAGACCCCCCTGTTCTACCAGACCCCCCTGGTTCTGCTGGCTCCTCACGGCGCCCCACCAGATCCCCACAGGCACAGCAGACAGATGCCTCTCCCCGGCAGCCAAAGCCCTCCTGCCATAGCTCCTTTGTGCACACAAGTACAGAGCACAGGAAACCCGCACGACTGCCGCAGTGCTACCGAGAGAGTTTGGCCACCTGAGAGTGTGCGTGTGCACACGGATAGTCTGTGTCGCAGTGTGCGTGCGTAAGAGGCACAATGCATGTGGTAAGGTGATGGTGAACACACGGTGCACAGCTCTCTCTGTGGACGAGGTGACTGTGGCTGCAGGCAGGGGTGTAGGGGACTCACTGATGGGCCAGGCATACTGGTGTCGTTTTCTCCGCTCATTGCTGGGGTAGCAGCCTAGTGGTGGCTCTGCAGTGTGCCTCCAGCCGGGGATCAGGAGCTGTGCAGCGGGGCCATGTGGGGCCGAAGGTCCTGACAGAACCCGGTGCAGCTTCCACGGCTCCCTCTGCTTTGCTTTGGCCCAGCTGCCATCCCCAGGGGAGGGGCGGGGAAAAGAGGGCTTGTTTTGACTAGGTAACCTGAATGGAGCTGGCTGGGAGGGAGGGTTCCCGTCAGCTGTCAGCCCACCTGCCTGTCCATCACCAGGACACTGCCCCTTTCCCCAGCTGTGGAACAGCTCCCAGCCCCCGCCCCCCGGGGGAGGGGCAGCAATGCTCCTCAAAGGCGAGGGAAGCCAGGCTGCAGTGGGGAGACAGGGAGCTGGGGGGACTCTGGGAGGTGCTGGGGCTGGGGGAGTGCAGCAGGATTTGGAGAGGGGGTTAAATGCTCCTTAAGCCTGGTGTCAAAGGCCCTTTCCCCGTGCGGGCCTGCAGGAGAGGAGCCCCAGTTTCTCAGGACTGGTGCACATACAACCCCACTACGCTGTGTGGGGCCAGGACTGTCTTGTTCTATTTGTACAGTGCTGGGCTCCACGGGGTCCCGGGCACTACCGTCATACACCTAAACATACAGCACCCAGCACCATGGGGTCCCGGGCACTACCATCATACACCTAAATGTACAGAGCCCAGCACCACGGGGTCATGGGCATTATCATCAGACACCTAATAACCTACAGAGCCCGGCACCATGGGGGCCTGTTACTGGTGTGCCTGGGCACAATTAGTAAATATATCACACACACACAGCAGAACCCTGGAACTGTGGGCTCATTGCAGAACCCCAAAGCCCCAGGCACTGAACACTCACTGGCTAACACCACTGGGGGGATACGCCCAGGGAAGGCGGGCTCCCATCGGTCGGAGATGCCCAGACGCTATGGGGATGGCTCCCAATACAAGACCCTGGCCAGCTAGCGGTTAAGGCCGCGCTGTCACCGCAGGGGGAGGGCAGCAGCCTGTCCCGTGGAGTTGTGACCCCTCGAAAGCCTCTTTGCCCAGATCTGGTTTCACAACAGCATAAACTGCCCAAGGACGGCTGCAGCCCCTCACCCCCGCCACCTAATCCCCGGCAGCTGCATTTCCTGAGGAGGTGGCGACCGGAGGCCCCCCTGCCTGTGAGGTATCCAGTGCATTCAATCCCTTCCCCCTGTGGGGGCGCCGCACCTCCACCCCACACAGGGTAGGCCGGCCAGGAGCCCACAGAGAGCTGGCCCAGCAGAACAGGCCCCTCCTCCTCCCAGGCCAGCCATGGGCAGACGTACTGCTCCTACTCCCCGCTGAGCTCCAGCCTAGGACTCCCAGTCAATAGGGTTTGTGTCCTGGGCCCCAGCCTGTCTTCCGTGCTCTGCTCTCCCCCTCCCCGGGCTCCATGTGCCGGGACTCAGCCGTCTGCCCCCCCGTCCTCCTTTCCCCAGGCTCCGGGAGCCGGGCTCTGGGCTGAGCGTGGTCTTTGGGCAGCGCCTGTGGGACTCCCTGCCACACCGTCCTGGCTTAAACCTTCCCATCCTCTCCATGCAGGGGCCGAGCTGGGGCCTGCCAAGTACCCAGCAGCCCTGGGGGTGACGCTCTGGCTCGGATCCCAAGCCCTGGAAACCCCAAAGCAACATGAGCCAGAGCGACTCCATAACCTCCCTTTGGTGGCCACCGCCCTAGGCCGTGGTGCCCCCTGCCGCAGAGCCGGGGCTGGGCACCGGTCGTCAGCACCCGGCCCGGTGCCTGCTCTTACCTGAGCCCAGAGGGGCGCCAGGAGGCAGAAGGCGATAAGGCAGGGGCTTTCCATCCCGCCGGTCTCCGGGCTGGCAGCGTCAGCGCCTTGGGCAGGGACCGCGGGGCTCGGAGTGGGAGCGACCGACTCTCTTGTGTGGAGCTCTCCAGTCCGGAGCTGAAATAAAACTGTTGTCTGGCTGAGTGACAGCACATGTGCTGTGCACGCCGGGGGTGGGGTGGGGGGAGGGATGAATATTACAGCAGGGCCGGGGAGCGGGGGGAGAGCAGCTGTCCCCATTACACAGCAGGTCAGATATCACCCCTGCCCACTGCACTGGGGGTGGGGGGGATGGGCAGCTCCCAGCTCCGGACCATGGCCCCTGCTGGCACTTTAGCTGAGTGCCAGCCAGAGGGCTGAGCGCCAGGCTCAGCTAAGAACGTGGTGCCAGGCCAATGCCAGTCAGCTCGGACCCCCCCGCCCAGCAGAGCCACGGCTGCAAGGAGATGCCGATTTCACTCCTTCCCATTTAGTGAATCCGGCTCCCAGTCAATACAGGCTAATGCACAGCAAGTGCCCTTCCCCCACAGCACAGCGGCCGCCGAGCCCTTTGGGGGTGCAGAGAGCCTGCCCTGGCTGAGGGGCCCCATGGGGACCCTAGACTCTGGGCTCAGTCACAGCACATCCCTGCTGGGCCTCAGTTTCCCAGACGCTCACGCTTGCCACGCTACAGCCACCCACCCACGCTGGGCGAGGCCTGGTTCCATAGCCCGGTACCACCGGTGTCTGAACGGCAGGGCCTTTGGCTCCCCGCCCCCCTCTACAGCTACAGCCCCCCAGTGCTACACACCAGGGCCCCCAGAGTGTCCCACACAACACACACACAGCTCTGCCCTGGAGACAGGGCAACACAGACAGCTCCCCCTTCCCTTCGCACCCTGCCACCTTCTGAGCCCCCCTCAATCAGGACCCCGGCTCCTGCCCTGTCACTGCCCTCCTGGGCCCTGCCCCAGCGCACCAGGCTACCTACCCCTTCCTCAGCCTGGGGGCTAGAGTGGGCTCTGCCAGTGCCCTGCGAGAGCCTGGCGCTGGGTCGGGCACAGGGAAAATGGCCGGATATGATGAGGTTCCCACCTCCGCTAGCCTTCCTCACGGGGCAGCGTTCTGGCTGCAGGGCTGAGCTGTGTCAGACGGCACCTGCCCCAACTAAACGGAGCAGACAGATGCGGGGCCGGGGGAGGGTTACTGCCCCTCGGGTCACACTGGGGAGTCACGGCACAGAGAGGTGCCCTCATTCGCTGACCGCTGTTGCGAAGGTGGGGAGCCCGGGCTGGCAGGGCCTCCCCTGTTGGCCTCTCCCCCTGGCTCCGGCTCTGGCAGGCGAAGGATGGCTCTGAACAGCTGCCACCGGTGACTCAAAGAGCCGCTCGCCAGCCAGAGGGAGAGGGGGTGAGTCTGGACGTATCGGGGGTGGGGGGGCAAAGCCGAGGGCAGGGACAGGTGGCAGAGCTGTGTGGGTGCGACAAAGCCGGAATCAGGAGCGGTCTTTGTTTATTTCCTGCCATTTCCTGGGGATTCTCTCATCCCTGCACTCAGGGGCTCCGTCCTTTCAGCCAGGAGGGTCTGGGGCTGGCCGTTCTGGAGGGGAGCGCGGCTGCTTTGTGCCCTGGCCAGAGGGAGGGTGCTCTCCCCTGGAATCAGAGCACATGGCCTCCAGTGCACCCCGAGAGCAAGGGGCCCATTGCCTCCCTTCCGCACCCATCCCTGGCCAGCCTCCCCTGGAAGGTGGCTCTGGGTGCTTGCCTGCCTGTTGGCAGCAGGGACGCCCTGTGGAGTCCCCGCCCCAGCACCATGGGTGGCTTTGCACAGCTGGCTGGGCCTGTTCCTGGACAAGGCACCAGGTACCCCGCCACGGCATGGACAGGAGCTAACGGTTTGAGGAGGGGTACAGCTGACTGCCTCCCTACCCCCTGCTGTCCCACCACCGCCATTGCCCCTCCCTGGGGGCCACCGCAGCAGGGCTGCCTCAAGACTAAATGGTGGCCCAAGTGAGGAGTGTCTTCGGCGCCCCCCTCCCTCCATTTGTTAAACTTTTGAAAACCTTATTTTTGACTGCATTTGCAGCCCATTTCACAACTTCGATGCACCATTTGCACACACGACTTATCCCCGTCAGATAAGATGATACATTTGCACGCTAGGGGCTGTAGAACTGCATTTATTCACACCCTATGTAAGAAAATAAAAACAAACACAACATTTCCTCCAAGCTTAGAGAAACTGTTTAATGTTCAGAACAGCTGAAACGTGCAGCAGAACCTCAGCGTTCGGAACTGACCAGTCAGCCTCACCCCTCGTCTGGAACCGGAAGTTCGCAATCAGACACCAGCACAGACCAAAATAGTAAAAACAGTCCATGGCTGCGTTAAACTTAAAAAACCCAGAGAAAGCAGCATTTCCATTCTGCACAGAAACAGCTCGAAGCTGGGCGAAGTCAACGTTCAGCTGTCAACTTTTGAAAGAACCACAAAGTTTTGTTCAGAGTTACAAGCAACCCCCATTCCCGAGGTGTTCACGACTCCGGGGTTCTGCTGCCGAACATCAAGACATTGACCCGTGCACCGAGCAGTAACTAGGGTTACAACAGGGGACAGCTTTAGCATCTCAGCCCTAGTCCTTCTGTTCAAAGGACTGGGCCTTCAAAAGCAGGGCCTGGCACGGAAGTGGCCTGGGAGCAAGCAGCACTGCCCCCTGCTGGCAGGAATAGGCCGGGCCCTGCCACCAGGCAGGAATGTGGCAGAACCCACTCTCTATGGGAGGAATCTCGCACCGAGCTAGCCAAGGGGCACACGCAGCAGCGAGCTCCACTCTGGGAACAGGGCCTGGAGAGTCAAGTTACCTACTCCAGCAGCTCCGGCCCCTAGCGCCGCCGGAGGGGAGAATCGCTGCTGGCAGTACAGAGCCTATGACACAGAACTGACCCACCATGCTCATGAGCACACCCACACTACCCAGCGCCTGTAGCACAGTCCCTACATTAACGCCTTGCACATCTGCGCTGAGCATGGCTGGGCTGCAGTTCCCCCGCAGGGCGCAGGAAGGGCTGGTGGCCCTGAGCCGGGCACCAGGGAGAATGGCATGGAGGGAAGAAGGCAGCACTGAGAGCTGGTATACTCAGGGCTGCACATTCACATCGCTGCCATTGCACACTGGGCACACTCACCCCCCCCCCCCCCCACACACCTGCTGTTACACACTGCACATTCCCCCACCTGTCATTGCACACTGGACACACTCACTCCCCTCAACCCACCATTACAGATGTGCATGCTCCCCTGCGCATGCTCCCCTGCCCCCCCCCCCCCCGGGGGGGGCTCATTGCACACATGTTCCCTACAGCTCATGAGCTGGAACTGAAAGAGCCGGAGAGCTCACGCTCACCTGGCCAGTATCCCCGCACCCTCGGTAATCTCTCCCCGTCCCCAGGGCAAAGCCCCTTGTGTGCTGAACACAGAGAGCAGAAGCCCCATTCTCAGCCAGCTGTCCAAGCCGAGGGGACCCCTCCATGCCCCCCTCTCAGCCCCAGGCCCTGTCAGCACCGGCTGTCCCAGGTCCTACCCCTCCAGGCAGGGCCACCTTCCCCGGGCCGCTGGGTGGCAGTGCCCTTCCTTGGCCTGCTCTCCAGAATGCTGAAGCACTCCACAGATGCTGGGACCATCTGTCCCCTGGCAGGGTGCTGGAAAGCGTCCCATGCAGGCGCAGTGGCACCAGCCAAGGCCGACGCTCCGCTGCACAGGGCTGCTGGGGAGGGGGGCCCTAGTGCTCCAGCCCGGGCCCCCTCCACCCCCAGGGGTTTCACTGACCCATCCCTGCCGGCAGACGGATCAGTCCATCCCACAGCTCCTGCTGCGACTGACATTTGAGGCCGAGACCTACAGATTTCTACTCTCAGCCTCCTGGCAGCCCTGGGAACGGTGCCACTTGCAGCTGCAGCCTGGCAGGACAGTACGTGTCCCTGTAGCATGAACGGCTCAGACATTAACACCCCCGGACAAATCCCCGCTGCTCTTGGCAAGGGGCTCACACACCCCAATCAGTGCAGGGGGCCCACTAGGGTGAGCAGATGTCCTGATTTTATAGGGACAGTTCTGATATTGGGGGCTTTTTTTTTAATATAGGCTCCTATTACACACACGCACCCCCGGCCTGTTCTGTCCACGGGGGTGAAGCCGTGTCCCCTCTCAGGTGCAGCCCAGAGCATGGGGCACTCAGCAGGTTTGTTCTGCTGGTCCACAGGCTGAACCTGCTCTGGGCTGGGGCAGAGCAAGGCAATTTGGGGTATAACCATGGCATCATGGGGCCCCATGGCTCCAGCCCCTGTGCCACGGCCGCCTTCTGCTGTCCTGTTTGCTGCTAGGAGGGACAGTGGCAGGGATCCCCCAGGCCTGGGCAGCAGCCTGGGGCACCTTTCACCCCCTCAGGAATGGCAGCAGGGGAGCCTTTCCCCACCAACACAGCAGGGGCAGGTCACGGCCCAGAGCTATTGTTTCAGGCTCTCTGCAGACTCAGGCAGCATCTCTGCAACTGTCACACCAATTTTCCAGCTTTCCTTTGTAGCCACCAGGAACAGAAAGACACAAAATGAAAACATATGTTCTGGAATCACATGACTCCCGGAGCTGGGCCCCTAGCTGTGGGCCTAGGCCTGCATCCAGCCCTGGATCTCTAGCCAGGGCACAGCGCTTGACACTCCCAGTGCAGCCTCTGGGATCAGCCTTACATTCGCTTTTAAGAGTTCAGAGCAGGAGCTGGAAACAGGTCACAGCCAACACTCCTGTCCCGAGTGAGTCAGAACCAGCCCTGGGCCTGAGTGGCCGCCCTACCAGAGCCTGGATCAGAACCAGGGCCAGGTTGCAGTTGCCCCACAGGTGCTGGCCCAGCAGCCCGTGTGAAGAGCTGCCCAAAGGGCTGCGGCAGCCCAGCCGTGCCTGCTCTACCGTCTACTCTGCCCTCAGCCCCTTCGAAAAGCAGCCCCTGGCCTCTGGGGGCCCTGAGCCACGTCATGGGATAGGTGCCAGCCGCCCACTGCCAGCGCTGCCCTCCCCAGCCCCTGGCGCCCTGTGTCACACCCACCCCTGCGTCTCACCGCTCACCCACGCCAGCCTCACCCCCAGGGAGCCAGATTCCTCCCCAGCCGCCATCAGGCTAACGAGTAGCTAATAAGGGAGGAGGGCTAATGAGCAGCTCAGCCAGAGAGCAGAGGGAAGGGAGGGCAGGGCACCCCCAAGGACTCAGTCTCTGATACTCCCGGAGGGCCCCAGCGTGCAGGAGGTCTGAGCTACCCAGGCCGGATTGTAATGCAGGAAGACCTGGCATTGGGTCCGGCCTTCCCGGACCCGGGCGTGGAGGGGTGGATTTTCCTCAACCCCCACAGAAAGGCCAGAGTGACCCAGTGAAGAAACTGCTGCAGGCCCCACTGCCTTGTGGGATGCAGCGTGTGTAGACAGGGGCTGGCCTGGCCCAGGACAGGTGTAGAGCTGACGGCACCCTGCCCCCGCTGGGGTGACTCCCCGTTGATGGAGCCTCAGCACAGCCCATGCCTGCAGAACACCAGAAACCGCAGCTGGGTGTAGACGGGAGCTGCACGGATCCCAGTTCCGGACTGGCCTGAGGATCCGGCCTCCTGCTTCCAGACAAGCTGCCCCGTTGCCCTCCCTGTGGGTTTGCCCCTTTCCCCAGTGGCCTGAGAAGGGTGTGGATCTCCTGGAATAAGAGCGCTCCCGGCACTGCCCTCCCTGCCTTGTGCCCACCTAGCACTGCCAACTCCTCAACCCAGGGCTCTTCTGAGGCCTCCAACGGCGCTCCCCGCCTGGGGGCGTGGGTAGGAGCACACGCAGAACCTCGAACCTGGAGCTCGCCGCAGTGGCTGACCTCAGCAAACAGCCCTTGGCCAACAACTCGTGTCTTTCCCTCTGATCCCCCCCCAGCAGCAGAGCCAGGAGGGGAAGAGCAGTAGGGAGGCTGCATGTGGTGAAGGAAGTGGGGCGAGCACAACGTGAATGGGGAAGCCAAAACCGCCCTGTCATGCTGGTGGCACCAGAGCCCTGCACAGCAAGTGGTTTTCAGTGCCAGGGTGCCCAGACTTCCCCTCCCACCCCCCGACCGCCTGTGCTGCTGTATGAGGGAACCCTGCCGACTTGAACCTTCCCGCTCAGGGCAACTTACAGCTCCCAGGAGCTGCCGGGCTGCAGAGATGCTGAGCTGGCCACGAGTAGGGCAAGGTGTGGGGCCGCTCTCCCTGGGCTCCGAACACTGGCTAGGGCCAGGGCTGTTGGTGTCCAGAGCCTTGTTCCTCTGGCTGTGTCAGAAGCTACTGAAGTCAGATATTTTGAAATCAGCAGATCCAGATAAATCGCACCCTAGAGTTGTAAAAGAGCTGGCCAGGGAGCTCGCTGTGCCATCAGTGTTGATTTTCAGCAAATCTTGCAGCCCTGGGGAAGCTCCAGATGGGAAGAAAGCGAACGTTGAGCCAAATTTTAAAAGGGCAACAGAAGGACCTAGGTATTTATAGGTCTGTCAGCTTGACATCAATCCCAGACAAGATAATGGAGCGGCTGATCGGGACTCAATAAAGAAAGAATTAAAGGTGGATAATGTAATTTATGCCACTCAACAGTTATGGAAAATAGATTCCTCTCCAAAGAGCTCAGGTTTTTTTGATGGGATTACAAGTTTGGTTGATAATGGTAATAGTGGGATCCATAAACAGGTGAATCTGGAGGTGGAGTAGAGAGGGATGTGAGCTCTTGGGCACTGGGGTGACTGCTGCTGGAATCCCACGTCCAGTTCTTGGGCTCACATTTCAAGAAGGACGTTGACAAATTGGAGAAGAGCCAGGAGAATGAGGACAGGCTTAGAAACCCTGCCTTAGAGAGAAGGGCTGAAAGAGCTCAATAGAGCCATGGGGTTAGAAGGAACCCTGAGGTCAAGATACAGGATCTGGAGCAGGCTAGACAAACACCTGTCAGGAATAGTCCAGATTATTGGTCCTGCCAAGGTCCCTTCCAGTCCTAGGCTTCATATTTGTTGGGTCTAAACCATTCCAGACAGAGGGCTCCAGCCTCCTTTGGAAAACCACCAGCAAAGGAGCTTCCACCACCTCCCGAGGCGTCTCTTCATTGTCTCTTCTTTGTCCTCCTGTTCTGACTGTTAGGAAGTTTTTCCTGAGATTTAATCTAAATCTGCTCAGCTGGAGTTTGATCCCATCACCTCTGGTCCTGCCTCAGTGGCTGGAGAGAACAGCTTTCCTCCAGCTTTTTTTAGGGGAGCCTTTCAAGTATTTGAAGACAGCTATCAGATCCCCCCGCAATCTCCTCCCTTCCAAACTAAACACACCCAGTTCCTTCAGCCTCTGCTCGCATGGCTTGTGTTCCAGCCCTTCGACCATCTTTGTCACTCGTCTCTGGATCCTTTCCAGTTTTTCTATTTCCCTTCTGTACAGCGATGACCAGAACTGGGCACAGTTCTCACAGCCTAACCAGCGCCGAGCTGAGCAGTACCATTGCCTCGCAGGGCTAGCAGGCTGTGCCTCTGGAATGCAACCCAAAATTGATTTGCTTTTTTTGCAACTCCATCGCATTTTTAAACTCATGTTGAGGTTGGGATCCACCCCAGCCCCCAGCCCCTGCTCAGCAGTGCTGCTGCAAGCCAGTTACCCCCTTCCGGACGGGTGCATTTGCCTTTTCTTCCCTGCAGGTAGCACCTGACATTTGTCTTCGTTGGACTTTGTTCTCTGTTGACCAGTTTGCCAATTTCCGCTTGGCAGTGGTGATGGGCGGGATGCAATGGGCTGGCGAGCTTTCGGTGCTCCCGTCTCTTCAGGGCATGCAGCAGGTGTCTTGGGAGACAGAGGCCCAAGTGAACAGAACAACACCCAGATCCCAGGCACAGCAATGACCCGGAGATCTGGCTTGAATCTCAGCCCCATCACCTACTCACCTGAGGCAAGTTCCTCAGCTCTCTCCCTGCTCAAGGGGCGACCTCCTGCCTGGGCAGTACGAGGTTAATTCATTCCTGGGTGCCGAGTGCTCAGTGAGCGGAAGGCACTATGCAAGTGCAAAGGGGTGTGCTGACTGTGCCCCGCTTTCCCACCTGCTAGCCGGGGGCCCTTAACCCCCACAATACTCCACAGCACCAACCTGCACCACAATTAACCAGAGCAACCCACAGCCGACCTGCCAGGGGGCTGTGCTTGCGAGCAGGCAGCAGGTGGCAGCATTGCCCTGGCAAACCAGGCCTGGCCTGGGACTGAGCCCTGCTCGTGCAGCTCAGCCCCCAGCGAGGTTCCCGGGCATTGCCCGCTGCACTGGGAGTGGGGGGCCAGCAACGTGTCTCGCTCTTGCCATGTGCTCACCCCCCACTCACCGGGTGAGTACAGAGAAAACGCTCTTGCGTCGGTGCTCTGCTGTTGGATTGTAGGTGGACCCCGGAGGAGCTGACCCCATAACCCCTGTTGAAGCCTCTGGGAGCTGCCAGCCCTCAGCGCCAGGCTGGATCTGGCCCCGGTGGGTTGCTATATAAGCTGTCAGAGCTGGGTTTGGCCGGGCTGGTCCCTGACTAACCTAGAGGGTCCCGCTGATGCCCTCGCTGCCGCCCCTGCTCCGTTGCCCTCGGGTGTTGGAGAGTTCAGCATGTCTGCACAGGACACAGCTCTGGGGAGGAGCACGGCGCTGCAAGCAGCTAAGCCCGCCCCGGTCCCCAAAGGGGTCTGCTCTGCGCTCTGCAGCATTGGTGATTCCTATGTGCAATGGGCCCAGTTCACATCCTTGTGGTATCAGTGAGGCCTGTTCCAAGGGAGGGATTTGCCCACCCCGCACTTCGCTCAGGTGTGTATGGGCGAAGGCAGAGAGAATTAGACCCAGTTTGTACGCTCCATTAGTAACGCTGTGCGACGCTTGTCAATGGAACGAAGTGGGTATTAGCCCACGAAAGCTCATGCTCTGAAAAAATTTCAGTTAGTCTTTAAGGTGCCACAGGACTCTTTGTCACTTCTGTCAATGGAACGTATTAGATAAATGCAAGACTACCCTGAGTATAATTAACATACTTCACGTTAGGCAAACTAAGCACAGGAATCAAGCAAGAGCATGGTGTAATAGCTAGAGCAAGGGAGCCTGGGAGTCAGGACTCCTGGCTCCCCTTCCTGGCTCCGCCACCAACTTGCAATGCTTTAAATGCTTAGGTAAACCACTGAATCTCTTTGCCTCAGCTTGCCCATCTGTGTAATGGAAACCATACTCATTACACCAGGGGGATGTGAGGCATGTTTGGCAAAAGGCACTAGGGATGTACCAAAATGTTATTTATCCACCACTGCATAGCAGCCACCTCTGGGGTGAAAAGTGGCAGCTGTTGAAGAACACACAGCAACTACAACATGGGAGAGAATCGGAAGTGTCCTGCACCCACCTGTCAGTTACCAACTTGCTCTCTGGAGACAAGTAGCAGGGTCTGGTCAAGCTGGGTGAGGGTACCAGTGAGTCGGGGCAGGTCCCAGGTTACAGACAGGAGGCAAGTAGCCGAGTTGGGAACAAATCAGGAAGAGAAGCTGCTGGAATCTGGGGTCCACAGCAAGGCAAGACAAGAACCAGAAGCCAGTCTGCATCAGTGCTCAGCCAGCTCCCTGGCTTATATACCAGCGTGAGCCAATCAATGAACTGCAGGGGCTGCCACTCTGGCCCCACTGGGTGGTACTTCCTGCAGTGCCTAGGGCCAATCAATAGGCTGTGGGACGCAGTCACTCAGACCCCCTGGGAGTACCATTTCTTGCAGTGTCTAGCCCCACAGGGTCTCTGAGCAGGCACCTAGTCTGACCTTTGAATAGTGCCGTGGAAGCTTTGGTGGCCTGGAACCTACATTGTCCCAGGTTCTAGTCTTGCAGGACATAAGGAAGACTGCTGTCTCCAGCTGAAATGCTGCGGGAGGGGAAGGATGTAATTATCCCAGCTGGAATGCAGCGTTAACCCCCCCCCCCCGCATGGGGGGGAAAGTCCTGGGATTTTTACTACCCCTAAACCCCACGTCTGGGTTTCACGCCTTAGCCAAGAGAGCAGCCCAGCTTCCGCTGGGCCAGGGGCTCAAACTGCCTCTCCTCCTGCAGCTCCTGGGTTCTCCCCGTTACACGCTGGCCTGACTGTCTCGCTTTCCTAGGCTGCGTGAATCCTCTCAGTACTTCTCCCCCCGCACCCAGGTAGGGAGGTCTCCATTCACTTTGAGATCCTCAGACAAACGCTGCTTTAGAAGGGTAAATGAATGAGAAGAATCCCCCAGGGCGGAGACAGGCGCAAGCTTTAGTAGCAGGGATCGGCCTGATTTTGGCCTGGGAAGCCAACATCCCATGTCCCTGATATTACAGAAGTAGCACGTTCGCAGGACTACAGGCCAGGGAAAGACAAGCTGGGCTGATGGCTTGTGGAACTGGAGCCTTGTACTACTTGCTGGTTCAGCCACACACAGAGAGCTGCCTGAGTGGGACCCTAGGAAGCAATTGCCCTGGGTGTATCTGGCGCTGAAAGGTGCAAACGCCTTTCCCCTGGGAAAGAGTGAAACTCACCCAGCCTCTGAATGCAAGGAGGGTTCTGGGGGGCTGGAGAGGGGGACAGAGTGGAAATTACTGCTGCAATCAAACTCCACCCTGCTGTGTGTGGGTGATAGCTCAGGGCCTGCATGAAGGCGGCGCTCTCTGGCTGTGCACGGACGAGTTTGGGGATAGCTCTTGGCTGGGAGCTCTGCGGCTGGAGTTCCCTGTGTGGACGAGGCGCTGGCCCCCCGTCGCTCCCCCCGCCCCCCGTGGCTCTGGCGTGTGGTGCCCGGACAGAGCAGGGTGGACGGTCCGAGCAGGGCATGGTGCTGGGCTAGGTAGGGTGACCAGACAGCAAGTGTAAAAAATCGGGACAGTGGGTGGGGGATAATAGGAGCCTATATAAGAAAAAGACCCAAAAATAGGGACTGTCTCTATAAAACTGGGACATCTGGTCACCCTAGGGCTAGGCAGGGAATCCTCTCTGTTGTGTGCTCTGGCTTGGGGAGGCAGGACCCGTCCCCTGGGGAAGCCGGAAAGCGAGTGAGAGGCGAGGGACGTGGCTGGGTCCCTTAGGTAGCAGCCCTGGAGGCAGGTTCCTGGCTCCCTCGTGGGTCCCGTCCTGGGTACTAACACTGTGAAGTGGGGGGCTGTGTCCCTGCCCCTACACAGGGCGCAGAGAATGAGGTGGGAGTGAGGTGGGGAATGAGGTGAACAAGCAAACCTGTCCCAGGCGCGATGGGCAGCCAGGCGGACTCACCCCACCCCTCATCCTGCCTGGGCCTTGCATGTTCCCTCTCCCAGGCGGACGCTGCCAGGCCCCCGCCCCTTCTCTGAGCCCCTTCTTAGAACTTCGAGACCCCCGCTCTCCTCTCAAAGGCACGTGCACGTCCCTGCCTGCTCGTGGGGTCCGTTCCCAGCTCTCGGCACTGGGTCTCTTTCCTTTGCTGGCCGCTCTCCGGGCCAGGGACGCTGCTCTGCCTGCACAGCCCCGCTATGGAGCACTGTGAACAATCAGTGATGTGGCCAGACCCTCCCTTATTAACCCTGCAGGCCAGCACCTGCAGGGTTAATAAGGGACACCAGGCCAATGTCTGTCCTGTTGCTTTTCCCTGGCTGTGCAGCGCCCTTTGCTGGTTGCACAGACACTGCTGACACGTTGGGCCCGTGTCCTGCTACCCGGGCCGGGTGGTACCAGGTCCAGGGCGCTGGGGTCTAAGGCAGGGGGTGATCCCAGAAAAGCAGGGTGATGGTGGCGGTGTTTGAGCGTGCCAGGGAGCCCAGACGCTCCATCACGGCATGGGGCAGGGCTGGTCACGGCCAGGCTTGATAGAGGAAAATTGTGCCCACAGCACTATCCTTACCCAGCATTGGCGCCTTGCTCTGGCGCTGTGGGGCTCGTCCTCCTGGAGAGGGTGAGGCCCGCCCGCCTGCCTGTCTGCATCTATCTGTCTCTCCCTCGCTCTGATGCCCTTGATGAATGTCAAGGCAGCCACCGATTTTCCTGGCAGGGGATGGAAGTGTTTCCACTTCACTGCACTGCCCCACTGCCCGCCTGCAGCCAACACAGCCCCCCTACCCACAGGCCCCTCCAAAGCAGGCCCCTGGATTAGCTGGCTCCTATGTGACCCTAATGCGCTGTGGCAGGAGGGGCAGCCGAGCAGATGTTCCCTGCCACTGGCATCGTGGGACTCGGGCAAAACGGGGTGGGCTGGGCTGGTTTGCGGTGGGGTTAGATCTACGGGAGACAGAAATCAAATCAGGTCATCGGTGACAACGTGACAGGACACGCGTCATGGCACACGCGAGGCTCCGCTGAACAAAGAACGTTTTCTCTGGCCTGGGCACCAGCTTGTGTGTCCGGGCCACCCCTGGTGTCTCTGGATGTGCCCCCATCTCGGCACCTCTCTCTCACACACACACCGAGCAGGCCACCCACTTGCCCCAGCCCCGGCACCAGCGTTAACCTGACAAGAGACAGCAGCAGCCTCCTGCACCCAGTGGGGCAGGGCAGGGCTCGGACGGACGGACACTAAAGGACTTGCCCAGGCACAAGGGAGCCTGTTGGCAGAGCGAGGAATTGGCACTCAGGCTCCTGGGTCCCAAGCTAGAGCCTCAGTCGCTCGCTCGCCCTTCCTTCCTCACGGGAGGGGTCTCGCCCCCTTCCCCTGGCACTGGCTACGGGGCTTGGCACCTATTCTGGAGCCAAGGGGCTCTGGTCTCCCCCAGCCTGAGGAGCGAGCTGTGGTCTCAGGCGAGGACAGGCCTTGCGGGCTGCGCTGACAGAGACAGAAGCCAGAGCAGCCCAGCTGGGCAAGACCCCAGTCCTGGGCAGATCAACCGGGTCAGAGACAGGAGTGGGGTGCTGGCCCTTTGCGTGGAGGGCCTAGTGCCAGCCCCCCCCCCCCCCGAGAGCTCAGCCCCACTAAACTCAAGAGCCAAACTCCCCTTGGTCTCAGTGAGGCCTGGGTTTCCTGTGTGCTTTGCACAGATAGTGTCTACGCCCATGTCACATGACAGCAGGGCGGTCACTGACTGATCCATGGCCCAGGTCGGCACAGTGCCCCTCTGGGGCAGTCCCCAAGGCCCCCGGTGCTGAGACACTGCGTCTGGCCAGCCCCCAGGGCTGGGTGCTCTGCAGCTCCCTTGTAGGCAGTGTCAGGACTGTCTGGCACACGTTGGCAGTGGAGCCGGGCTAGCCACTCCGGTACATCCCCAGCCACTCGGGCAGGCCCCGGCTCAGGGCGGCAACACTATTTTATTGCACTAAAGAGCTCACGCCGAATAGGGCAGGCCCTTGCCAGCTCTGAGTGTGGGTGCACGACTGGGGCGCATCTATGACAGCAGGGCTGGGGGTGGGGGACAGTAGCCCCACACTGGGGTGAGAAGGATTCCGCACTCCACGGCTTAGAAGGCTCCATTTTTCTGCCAGAGAAGCTGGTGTAACATCCGCCCCCTCTCCCCCTTTAACGAAATGAGGTAAAATCCTCCCCACAAAATCCGCAGAAGTGCGGGAGGGATTTCACCTCCCCCCCTCAAATATCCAGGGAGAGGAGGTGCCTCCCTCACCCAGCGAAGGGGCGAACTGGGGCGAGCGGCACGCCATCCCTGAGAGGAGCCAGGTGCTGAATGCCAGAGAAGCTGCAATAAAGCCGCTAGAGCCTGGAATTTTATAAGGCCATAAAAGAGAATGTCAGCTCGGAGGCGTGGGAGCGGGTCCCAGCGCAGCGCCTGGGCGCAGAGACGGGAGACAGCTGCCTGGTTTTACCCGCGCGGAGCGGGAGCTGCCTCTGCCTCCGCCCAGTGACGAATGGCCGGACCCGGGGGCCAGGCCCTGGCAGCAGAGCGAGGGAATGAGTCTGGTGGCTCTTTCCAGGGTGGTTCCTGCCGCGCTCAGATCCCGAGGGGATGGCTCTGTGACCATCCCCCAGGCCTCCCTCGAAACACGGCTTTGAATCCCGTCAGGGGCATCTCAGCCCGTCACCCTTCGGAGGTGCAGACACTGACCTGCCACGGTTTCCTTCCCCCGTGCTACTTGGCTGCACCCCCGTGTGAGGGAATAGAAATGCTCTCAATGGCTCCTCTGACTATCTGTGAAGGTGTCCATACTCCCCTCTGATTCTTGACATACCTGAAGCTGTAACTCGACTCCAGGTGGGGGGAAGAGGTCACCTGACCTCCTGCCTGGGAAGGTAACAAAGGAAGCAGGGGAGGAGCTGGGGAGTGAGTTTCAGTCTGCAGATGGCTAAGGAAGGGCGGGGAGGCCCAAATAGGGTTTGGCCTCCCTGGACCCCTGAAATGGATCCAGCTGAGGGGTCCGGTTGGCTCTATCCACAAGCTCTGTGTTACATCATGTTCCTGTTGACTAATAAACCTCTGTTTTACTGGCTGGCTGAGAGTCACGTTTGACGGTGGAGTTGGGGTGCAGGATCCACAGGCCTCCCCAGGACCCTGCCTGGCTGGGCTCGCTGGGGGAAGCGCATGGAGGGGCAGAAGAGGCTGAATGCTCCGAGGTCAGACCCAGGAAGGTGGAAGGTGGAAGCTGTGAAGCTCCTAGCCTTGAAGACAGGCTGTTTATGGAGAGGAAGCTTCCCCCCCAAAGTCCTGACTGGCTTCATAGGGAGCAGATCCAGACTATCGCCCAGGGGACTCCGTGACACCCCGCCCAGAGATGGCTGCAATCAGACAAGCTCTGTGGGTTGAGAGGGGACTAATACTTAGCACTGACCTTAGGCTGCTTCTTCTGATCAGTGCCCCATGGGTGGGGGAGAGGGCACAGCCAGTCCCAGAGCTGGACCCTCTGAGCTGGGCTCCTCCCCCAAGACTGGCCTGACTCGCATGTGTGCTGGGTCAGCCTGAGCTGCCCTTTAACCCCTCCCTGTCTGGTGCAGTGCTGAGCCCCTGTACAGGCTGGCAAACGTGAAGGCCATTCACAGCCACGAAGCCTGGACTGGGCGGTCCCCAGCCCTTAGTGACTGTGGGGAGGATTCTGCTCCCGCTGTGGTGTTCGGGGGAGATTTCAATCCTTGGTAGCCAGCAGAGCCCCAAGCTGTTCTAGGGCTGGGGAGTGACCGGGCTCTAAGACCAAGGGTTGGACTGTCCCTGCCCAGTTGTTATTTGCACCCGTGCAAAGTGCCGCTCGCTCGGGATAGGCGGATGACTGGGAGCTCCCTGGTCTGTGCAGACAGCCCCTCCCTGCTTGGTGAGCCAATGCACACTGGACACAGCACACGCCACCCCTCGTTCCCTCTCCTCCTTCTCCCGCAACACCCAGCCTGACTCACAGCCCCATGACTTCAGGGACTCAGTGGGCCCCTCCACCCACGGCCTCCCCATCTCCCACATGTCTCTCCTCCAGCTCTCGGTCTGCAGCCGCCTTCGCTGCTCTACTCCCCAACCTCTGCACAGTCAGGCAATGGCCTTCCTGAATGAATCCTCCTCCCCACACAGTGTCCCCAGGGATCATGACATGGCACATGGGGCTCCAGACCCTCCCACCCCCAAGCCCTGTGGGGAGTCCTCCGGGGCCATGCATCTCCCACTGGTGCACGTGCACTGCTCTAGCCAGGCATGGGAGTGCCAGGTGGTGCCACAGGCCTGGTTCCACTGGGGCCCAACACATCTGCTGCCCTAAGCAACCCTGCCCAGATCTAGGATAGCACCCCAAAGAAGCAGCGCCCCCCCCCCCGCCCTCCCTGAACTGCAGCACTGGCCTGGGGCATGCGGTGTGAGGATCTACCCAAGGAGGGGAGCGTGTGCAGGCTGGGAAAACCCAGCAGAGCAGCTGAGGTCAGTGTCGGTTCCAGGGAACCCGAGCCAGCCTCTGTCTCGCTGTCTTCCGGACAGCACACACGCGAAGTCTGAGAAGACGCTGCAGCAAACCCTAGGTGTGTGAGAGGGGGGCGCCTGGCCTTGCCAGCCTGCCCCCGCTGGCTGTGCCTGACAGCCAGAGCCGTGCGCTTAGGGTCGCATCTCTGTCATGATCATGGCACTGGCCCCGGCGTTTCCGACCTGCATCGGAGGGAGCATCTGGAGCACTGCAGAGCCCCGTGGGAGCTGCCCCTGTCCGAGCCTTGCCCCAGGCCAAAGTGCTGAGCTCAAAGGTTCCTTGATCAGCCCCAAAGCGCTCGTAAAGAGTCAATCCCCCAAAGAGAAATCCCAAGAGAGGCCCCCGCACCCCCCCAGCCGGCGTCACAACCACTGGTGTGCGAGCGGGTGACAGCCAGGTGTTTTACTGTATTTGCTACCTGTGATCATCCATCAAAACAATCGATAGTGCTCCTGCAGAGGGTTATTAATGATCTTGTCAGGGGCCCAGTGCTGGGTGCTGGGGCTTGTCGAGAATGATAGATCATTAAGAGCTTTCGCTGCTATTTATTCTCTACTGACCTTGTCTCTCCCCATTGTTGCTTGCTTAAGAGTTATGAATGTGAGACATGATAATTTGATATTGATCTATTTGGTAAGTTAAAAAATTTACTGCACCGTTGATGTTTTAACAAAGGCTCAGCTCCGCTCTCCTGCAGACCGGCGAAAGGCCTGTTGTCACTCATGCTCACACAACCACATTGCCAACACTGAGAGGGTTTGGCCTGGGCTGGGGGCGGGGGCAGGGCTGGCGGCTCTAGAATACAGACCCTCTGGGTTCATGGGGGCCAGCATGGGGGAGTCTGGTCCTGGAATAGACCAGAGCAATGGGCTAGGGCTGGGGGCATGTCTGGTATTTTCGCTTCTTGCGATGTGGGCAGGGAGGTGTTTCAAGGAGCAGATTCTGGGAGCATGGCTGGGGGCGATGATCTGAAGTTGCCGGCTGGGCAGCACAATGCCTCAGTGGCTGGGTGGCTAGCAGGAGACAGCCCCACAGCAACCGCTGTGCCGTGCCCCATGCATCCCAGCTGGGCAAGAGCCGCAGGGCTCCAAACCTCAGCAGACCAAGCCGACTAAACCCAGGTGACCGTGAGCCGTTCCCTGGGCCTCTGCATGTGTGCATTGCAGCCCCCTCCCTGGCAGCGACAGGACGGCAACACACCTGGGAGAGCCCCTGTGGCCAGTCAGAAATCCCCGCACCAGCCTCTGACATGTCACCGTTCCCATGAGCCACTCCACCCGCTCGCTCGCTCCAGCCTGCCCCCAGGAGGACCCAGCATGCTTTCGGCCTGGCCTTCCCCTGGCCAGTCCAGCCGGGGAGGCCTGGGCAGCTGTGGGGATCAGAGAGGCCCACGTGCTTGCTCTCCGTCCCCAGGAGGGGGCCCGTGAGTGTCGGAGGAAGGGTGGGGCAGAGTGGGTGCTCACAATAAAGGGCTGAGAATGCCCAAGGCCCTGTCTCTGTGCCGGTCTCTGGTGTGCTAGACCCAAGGCACGGGGCCCATACGTGAATTCTCCACAGCTCCCCCGCTCACCCAACTCACACAGCCTGTCTGGGGCTTTGCAGCCACTGCCAGACGGGACCCCGCTCGCTGGGCTCATTTCCCCTCACTGCCGATGGCGTGAGCGCGCTGTGCTCGGGACTGCCCTGTAGCGCCAGAAGGGAGCCCAGACACTACCACGACTTCTGCAGCAGAAACACCCGGACAGACCGGCTGGGAGACGGACAGGCAGGGGAATGCTGGGGGGAGTTCACAACAGCGCCCCAGACAAGGACCTGTACGTCTTAAGGGGTGACCTCCCCAGCTGTTTCAGGGCAGACAGATACCATCCTGTTACCCTTCAATACACTGGTCTCCTCTGACAATGGCCCCGAAGGAGTGGCAGCTGGTTCCCCTGGAGCTGGGGCGGGAGAGACTCACGGACTTTAAGCCCAGAAGGCACCATCATGATCCATTCCTTCCCGGCCCCAAATGGGGTCATCAGTTAGACCCTGAGCATGAGGGCGAGACCCACCAGGCAGCCACCCAGGAAAGAATTCTCCATAGTAACTCAGATCCCATCTCATCTAGGGTCCCATCTCTAGCCGATGGAGATATTTGCTGCTAGCAGTCACAGATTGCCTGCATGCCACCCTAGGCAGTCTCATCATACCATTCCCTCCACACATTTACCAAGCTCAGTCTTGACCCCAGTTAGTTTTTTTGCCCCCACTGCCCCTTGGGAGGCTGTTCCAGAACTTCACTCCTCTGATGGTTAGAAACCTTCACCCCATTTCAAGTTTAAACTTGGTGGCCAGTTTAAATCCATTTGTTCTTCTGTCCACACTGGCATTTAACTGAAATAACTCCTCCCCCTCCCTAGTGTGCATCTCTCTGATGTATTTATAGAGAGTAAATCATATCACCTCACTCTTTGTTAGGCTAAACAAGCCAACCTCTTTAAGTCACTCTCGTCAGGGAGGTTCTCCAGCCCTCTGATCATCCTAGCAGCTCTTCTCTGCACCTGTTTCAGTTTGAATTCCTCTCTCTTTAAACATGGGAGACCAGAATTCCACACTCTATTCCAGATGAGGTCTCACCAGCACCTTGTACAACGGTAACACCACTTCCCTGTCTACTGGAAATACCATGCACGCCAGGACTGTGTTACCCTTTTTCGCAGCCACATCACATTGACAGCTCATAATTACCTTGTAATTGACCAATAGAGAGGAGATCTTCCTTCTCCCCTGCTGGTTCCAACTGATACATCCCCAGCTGATAGCAAAAATTCTCATTGTTAGTCCCGAAGTGCATGACCTTGCACTTTGCACTATTAAGTTTCATCCCATTTCTATTAAACCAGTTTTAAAGATCATCCAAATCTTCTCGTATGATATTCCGATCCTCCTATCGACTGGCAATACCTCCTAGCTTTGTGTGATCTGCAAATTTTTTTGGCACACTACTAACGGGCCAGTTCACATTCATGCAACTGGTCAAAGAGATTGAGATGGTAAAAGCCTTCTTCAGGTGACTTGAATGACCCGGGATCACATGATCCCAACCAATTCCCACTGATCACATGACCTGAGTTAGTTCCGCACACTAAAGAGGACATGAGTGTAGCTGCTTATGAGGCATTACCAAGCCGAGGCTGGAAAGTAGAAATGGACAAGGATGTCACAACACAGACATCATGCCAGCGGGCACTCATCTTGGCAGAGGGACAAAGGGGCCATGGCCACACCCCCACTCGACACCTGTTTCCCCTGATGCAATGTGCTTTGAGATCCCTGGCTGAAAATCACTTCCCAAGCACGTACAATTTATTATTATTATTCTATTCTAATGGTCTGGGTCTGCTTTTCCATTGCCTCACACTAGCTGGGGTCTTGGCCACCTGTGCAAAGCGGGTGTCAAATTGTTACGAGACCAGAATGTCTGAGTTCCCTGTATCAATCAACAAGGATCTCGTGTGTCCACTGAGGCGTTTATACTGTGCCCATCACTGGGGCATCTGAACCCTTCTGTGCCAGCTTGTGATTCCTCATTTCACTAGTCATAGTGCAAGACCAGTGTGCAACAGGCTCCAGTTGAAGGGAGGGCGCTAATGGATGTCCCGGTGCGTGCAGAAAGTCAGGGCACTGAACTCAGGAATCGCACAGCTGATGATGCTCCCCAAGAGCCCTGGTCTGTTTCACTTTGTGCACAACCCCAGGTGTTCTCTGATGTTCACTGATTGTGCTTCCTCACAGATGCTGTAGGACCACCTCACTCTAAGTTATTCCATCTAGTTACGCGTGGATTTTTTCCAAGGACCCTCTCCCCCAAGACCTCAGAACAAGGGCTCCCCTTCCTCACTCACTGGCTCCCAAAGCCACGTGCCAACAGCCCCAGAGAGACGACCAGCGCCGTCCCCCCACACCAGCATCCCCATCAAAGCCTGGCATCCCGCAGCCTCTTGTTCCCTACTATGTGGCAGGAGACCGGAGCAGTAAAACAGCCCAGAGATCCAGGAGCTGCCTCCTCACTGCTGTCTGAGTCCATCCACAATGCAAGGTAACACGTTCCAGCAGGAAATAGAGCGGAAGTGTGTGTGTGTGTGTGTATGTGTGGAGCTGGGATGAGTGACTCTCATGTTTGTTTTCAGGCCAACACCTCGGAGGAAACACTGATCTTCTGCCCGGGCAGACAGCACCGAGGAGGAAGCTGGGATTGGGGTTGTTTGGGACCCTTAATGCCAGGGACGAGCTCCCTGAGGCTTGACCTGATGGGCTCTTTTCATGGAGTCCCCGGGGAAATACTCTGGAACTGCTCCCTACAAAGCCAGTCAGGACTCTGGGGGGAAGCTTCCTCTCCATAAACAGTCTGTCTTCAAGGCTAGGAGCTTCACAGGTTACAGCTTCCACCTTCCTGGGTCTGACCTCGGAGCACTCAGCACCTTCTGCCCCTCTGTGCGCTTCCCCCAGTGAGCCCACCCGGGCAGGGTCCTGGGGGAGCACGTGGATCCTGCACCCCAACTCCACAGTCAGACGCGACTCTCAGCCAGCCAGTAAAACAGAGGTTTATTAGATGACAGGTGATCTAAGACAGCTTGTAGGTAGAGCAAGCGTGATCCCTCTGCTGGGTCCATTTTGGGGCCAGGGAGCCAGGCCAGCCTGCCTGAAGCTCTCTGCCTCTTCCCAGCCAGACCCAGACTGAAACTCACCCCCCCAGCCCCTCCTTCTCCTTTCCTTTGTCTCTTTCCCGGCCAGGAGGTCAGGTGACCTCTTTGTTCTCTCCTTTCAGCTAACTGATACCTTGAGAGGGGGGAAGGGCAGGGCCTAGATAGGGCAGTGGCTACTTCCTTACACTGTCTCTCTGTTCTGCAGCACTATCAGCCCTTAACCCACCACCTAGGGACTTAACAAATGCATAGGGGAAACTGAGGCACACACACACTATTCCTGCTCCGTCACAGTTCTCAGCAGATGAACTCCCTGCCTCTCCTCCGCATGGTCCTGGAGCAGTGGCGATAGCCGGGCAAAAGGCTGGGGAAGTTAGCAGGCGTCCTCGCTCCCATTGCAGGCCCATCACCGCATACGCTGCCTGACGCCATACAGCCAGGGGCCAGAGGGACGGATCGGAGCAGTGGGGTCCACCCCCCAGTATTCTGAGCCAGGTGCGGAGTTGGCTGTGGGCTCTCTGCACAGGAGGTGCAAAGTTCACTGCTGCCCTGCATCCTCTGTCTTCTCTTCCCCGCCTCGTGCCAGCCGTGTTATCCTCACTCTCCATGCTCCAGCGGGCTGGCTGAATTCCCGCAGACACTCCTCTGGCAGGATCCAGGGCCACCGCGATGAGCTGGGATGCTCCATCATCCTCACAGCACGAGGCCTGATTACCCCTCTCTTCCGGCCTCCACCCCAGCTCCCCGAGAGGCCAGCTCAGCTCCCACCTGCCATCCATCCTGCCCGCACTCTGCCTGCCGGTACAATGATGGATGGCCTCCGCCTCTAATCAGCTCCCATGTGGGCAGGAAAATCTGCCACGCCAGTGCCTGTTTCCTGTCCCCTCTCCCCCAGCGTGCGGCGAGGGTATTCCCTCCGCCGCCCAGTGCTTATTGATTCCTTGCCCCGCTCAGGAGCCGCCGGGTTTGTTTTCCAGAGCACGTCTGAGGTCAACCAGGGACAAAAATCCGTTTACAAAGCTCCAGGCTGTCAATACTCCCTGTCCTTCAGGAACCCAGCGATCTTCCGCCGCGGGCCCCGTGGCACACGACGCCCGCTGCAGCTCTGCAGCACAGAGTGCCAGGCAGGGGTGGCTGCCCAGCACAGGCCGGGTAGAAAGCCCAGGTTCGAAGAGCGGCGCAGGAGTGTTGGGGGCTGCTCTGCGATGGCCATGTGACCCCCGCATCTCATGGCAGCCTCAGCCTCCCTGCAACCCGGGAGGTGTTTTGCTCGGAAGCGGCGGAGCTCACCCTGCCTGCGCCACGGAGCCACGGCCTGGTCTCTCTCGGGCTAGGGAGCCACCCACACAGCTGGTCGGCTGGAGAGAATCTGCTCATCACCCCCGACAGGAGCTGGCAGCCAGAACCTGAGCACCAGGGGCCTGATTCTGCAGCGGGCAGTGGAGCCAACCCCGGCCCAGTGAGCATGGCTCAGAGAAGGGGTTTCTCCCCGCCGGGCTCAGAGGAGCCGCTCGGAACCCGTGAGTGGCGCTTGCTGGCCCGGCCTGGAGTCTGCAGGGCACAGAGGCAGCTGGAGGAGAGGTCTGTAGATCCCCGTCTTCATCCAGCTCCGAGCAACCCAGCACATCTGATGGCCCCAGGGTTGCAGCTGGGACAGCGCCCAAGGCCAGCTCCTGCCTTTGTGCTTCACACAGCTACAGCTCGACTTCTACACCTCGACTTCTACACCTGGGGTCTGCAAGCTTCGTCGCCAGCCACACCCACACTTGGGCCGCTGGGCTCAGGGCTGTACAGACAGAAGGCCCTTGCCCAGAGTGTGCCAGGGGAGAGAAGGGTCATTCCCTCCCTTTTACAGCCCATCCTCCAACTACCCCCCAGTCTCAGGGCTGCTTTCAGCCATGTCTTGGCCATGCTCTGGCCTGGTGACCTTCTGTGACCTCCCTAGGACCTGAGTCCGGACTTCCCTAGGACCATTCCATTCTGGCAGGACACGCGCCCGTTCCGGGCCCAGCTGCACTGCTCGCTCGGATCAATCAGCTACTCCTGGGGCTCACTTGAAACTCCTCCCTCAGCTGGTGCAGGAACGGGAACAAAGCGATTCCTGAGCAGGGTCCATCCCGGCCGCCGACCCGCACACGCCCCTCTCCCGTTATCTCCCTGGACAATGCAGAGTCCTTCTCCCCGATACATTCCCCCCAGCATCCCCTCTGCCTTCGTGTGTCTGAGCCCGGCTACCGGCAGACGCAGGAACAATCGCTCGACAATGGCCGGCGTGGTGCAGTCGATGGCAGCCGCTGTTCTCTCCAGAAGCCAAGTGTGAAGAGTTCTTCAACGTCAAAGCAGACAAAAGATCCGGCTTATCAGGCGTGTGCAGAGAGGGCTGTGTGGAGCGGCCGAGCACGCACGGGCCGCGCAGGGAGCATGGTGCCGCCCGCCCCTGAACCCCAAGCGTTAGTGCCTGGAGCAGACAGGACACTCTGTGCACAATCCCTTTGACAGCTCAGGAGCACGTCCTCCACACACCCATGTTATCATCTCGGGGGGTGGGGCAGATCGCTTCTATCCAGTGCCCCCCAGCGCAGCCTCCCACCCCCTCTGCTATGCCACCACCGACCAGCTCTGCCAATGCCCTTCAATCCTGACTTGCAGCATGTTCTGTGGGCACTGCTGAAACAACGCCTCTCCGTCCCGCGAATCTTGGTAACCTGCACTGGGCCTGCCAGGAGTTTGCTGCATTAACCAAATCTCTCCTAGCGGGGCCTTCCTCACACAACCCCATTCTGAGTGTGCAGCTTGCCTCCTGCTTCCTGCACACCCGGGGGTGAGCAGGGCCCAGGTGGGGGGGGGGCACATCACAGGTACCAGTTGTGCTGCACCACTGACCACCCGCTCCCCTCCAGGACCAGCCTTCGCCTTTCCTGGGATGGCTGAGTGGGGTTGGGAGGCGGAAAGGCGAGAGAAGGGGTTTCCTGCCACCCTTACGAGAGAGATTCCTCTCAGGGCAGCGTGGCCAGCCACACTTCCTGGGAGCAGTCTCTTTCCAGGAGCCCAGCCGCTGAGATCAAAGGCTTTCAGTGACTGTTTTTTCCCCATAGCCAGGTAAGCAGGAGAGGAGAGGAAGCAGCAAACAGGTTTTTATCGAGCTGTCAGCAGTGCAGCTCCCCCGGCGCCCGGCTCCTGGTTTTAATTTGAGAGCGGAGTGTAAGATCTCAGTGGGGTCTGCGCCATGCAGGCTGCGGCATCCGAAATGAGCACAATGTTTGCACAGAGGCGGGGGGGCTCCGGTACAGCTGTCAACAGCTCTGACAGATGATGAGGAGAGAAGGCCCGTGCAACCTGCTGTGAAGCAGGGAAGGGGAAGCAGCAGCTCAGCCCGGGGGGTCGGGGACTGGAAGCTCTTGCTGGAGACCGAGAGGCTGGACTCAGTGTGGTACCAAAGGGATCTAAGGGATGGGCGCCGGGGTGTCCTCTGCAAATAAGATGGATCAGCTGGGAAGTCGTCAGGCAAAACAATAAGGGGCCGGCCATCTCCAGCCAGATTTCAAAAGCCTATTTTACAGGTGCCCAACCTGCAGGCTGTGCACATTCCCCCCACACGCAGATGTTGGCTTTTGGAAGCCCAGCCCCTGCTATGACTTTTCCCCTGGGGGACGTACAGTCCTGGTGTTACATTCACACCTCCCAGGTGCCTCTCGGCTACAAGTGGGTGTGATCGCTCGCCGACGCCCGGAGTGCCACCTCCGCAGGCTGGCTCCCGGGGGGGTGATTCCTACTTCCCGTGTGCTGTGTCTTACCCTGGGGGATTAGCCTCCGCGGGCTTCAGACAAGCTAAACCTCCCGCCACCCAGAGTCTGTATATTGCGCTTTGCTTTTCAAACAAACTCTGCAAAGAAATCAGATCAGGGCTCAGCTCCCTCCCCAGTCCCCAGCTGGCTCCCTTCCTCTCCTGGCAGTGGTGGGAGCTCCCTCCCTACTTCCCCACCAGCCTTGTGTGGTTTCCCCACAGCTAGCAGGAGTGGCAGCCTGTGGACCCTGCTGCCCCTCTGGCACAGCGGGGCTCTGCGGTGTTTCCTCTCACCTGGCAGGCATGGCCAGGTGCTGTTCCTGAAATGCTGGCAAAGGGCAATAGCGCCCCATGAATCCGCCCATTAGAACACCCCCAGACTCAGCCCCTCGCACAGCCTGGGCTTGTTACAGGCCCCCCGAGCCCTCTGGAGTCCACGCTCCATGCAGAAGGGACGCCTGGGCTCAACACAAGGCACTGCATAAACTCTGAACCTGGATGGGTGCCTCCGTCACTCTGCACTCAGACAGCCTGGGGCAGCGGTGAGGAGAGAGCGGTTCCTGGGCACGGAGCAGGAGGAGAGTGAGAGCGGCATGGGCTATTAAGAGCAGTTTGTATTTATTTGTGCTTCTCTAATTACTGCTTCCTCACATCTGCAGGAAGACAGAAGGAGGCGGGTGGCGAAGCACGCCGACGGACAGAGATCAATTTACAGCAGGTTATTAGACGTTCCCACAAAGAGATGAGACTCCCCTAAATGACGGACTCTTTAACTGCTCCATAAAAACAAAACAAAGCAAAACAAACCCCCCGCCCCGGGGGACCGTCGGAGGGAAGCGCGGAAAGCCAGGCAGAATTAACAGGCATCACTGCGGATGGCTGAAGAGAGGAGTTTAATTTAAAGAGTAATTTCATCCGGGATGAGTTGCATATGGCCTGAGGCTGAGAGAGACAGAACAGCGAGGATGAGCTGCAGAGAGACAAAAAGACAGGGAGGGGGGAGTTCAGAGGTTCCTGTACAGACCTTCTGGGATGTCCCTAGCTATTCTGGGGTCCTATGCAGCCCCCCCGTAGGGTGTGTATGGAGGGTCCCAGGCCTCCGCGTGCAGGGGGGGCCCGCACTGGTTTGTGGGCGGGGAGGGGGAAAGGGGGAAACCACTCCTCAGCACTCACCAGCCCTGCAGCTGGGGCCCGGTCGCTGCACTTCCCACAGCTGGTGAGTGCAGGCCCGGTCCTGCTGCAGAGCTCAGGGGAGTGGGGGTGGAAAGAGGCGGGGCAGGGGCGGGGGGCCTGTGGATAGCATGACCAGACAGCAAGTGTGAAAAATCAGGACGGGGGTGGGGGGTTAATAAGAGCCTATATAAGAAAAAGACCCAAAAATTGTGACTGTCTCTATAAAATTGGGACATTTGGTCACCCTACCTTGGGAAGGGCCGAAGCAACACGCAACTGTGCAAGGCACCAGGAAATTTGGTGCCCCAAATTTCCTGGTGCCCTAGGCAGCTACCTGCTTTGCACAGGGGTAGGGACGGCGCTGCGGACCTTCCCCTCTATGCCAGGACCTCATCTTATAGTGTAAAGTCCGTCCTAGCCACGTGCCACTCTGCCCTGGGAACGACACAGGTTCAGTAGATTCTCTGCGTGCCGAGTAGGACTTAGCTGCTGAGTATCTGTGCGGACTGCATGGTACAGGAACTACCTCCGGTGGGTATTAAGGCCATTTCCATGCAACTCAGGCTCTGGTTTAGAAGAGACAAATAATTAATTCTGTGTCCTCCTCTACCTGGCGCTTACCCTGTCAATTCCCCGAACCTCCTGGAGAATTGCTGGCTGAGTCAATGGCGAAGCAGCCCATAGCCCCGCGCCTGGTAAATGGAGCCATTCAACCCACATTTAATGGGAAGGGCCTGTTGTCACAAACTGACTCCTACAGCCTGCGCACAGGCAGCGCCTGTCCTGTGCTGATGGCCATCAGTGCCCCTTGGTTAGCAGGATAATCTCCACTGGAGGAGGGGACGGCGAACTGCAGCCCGGAGCAGGAACCCTCCAAAACCAGGCTCTGCCTGGACAATCACGGCAGGGTTCTTGGCAATGAGCCTGGCTCCATTTCAGTCCAGTCCACGGGGCTGCTCCCTGGGGTGCAGAATGGATCCTGTTAGCCTGAGCCTGCAGGAGGGGTGCTGGAGTGAAAGACGGGACACACCCGGCGGCATTCTACTTCTCCCCTCAGCTCAACCCCCACACAGCCTGCTCCCTTTGGCCATCTCCCATCCATCGAAACACTGACACAGTGGACCAGGGACCTGCCCAGCAAGTCCTCCGGAGCCTGAAGTTCTCCATTATCAGCCCTGACATGCACCTAGGACACTCCTCTCACTTGCAAACACTTCAGACCTCCCTGGTATTCGGACACGATTGATTCCTGGGCCTGGCTGCTCAGCGTCGGCGGGGGGTGGCTCTGAGACTCTGGAGAACGGCTCCTACAGAAGGAACAGAACCGTGCTCTTCTCCAGGTCCTGCTCAGCCAATGAGGAGACCACGTGGAATTAAACCAGCTTTATTGACTGACAATCCCAGCCCGAGGAGCACAGAACCGCCAAGGCAGACAGCACCGACAGCACCTGGTTAGTATCATTTTCATGCAAACCCATTGCACTGGGGTGCATTAAAGCTCCTTGGAGAAACTCCAGGCACTACGGGGAGAGACATCTCGGCTGGCTCCTGCTCCCAGCCTGGTGTCTCACTGGGTTGGGTAGAAGTGATTGAGAAGTTGCTTCTTGTTGACTTTTCCCATCTGATTGCGTGGTATCTCCTCCACCAGGAGCAGCTCTGCAGGGACAGTGTAGTACGCCATGGACTCCCTGGAACACAGAAATATACTTCGTCAACAGTCCTCACCGTCATGGTGGTACCGCCTTTCCAGAGCCACCAGATGGGATGCTCCACTCTCTTTGGGGGCAGCACAGTTGCTGTAGACTCAGTAAAAGGAAGATGAAACTTCAAGAGGTGCTCCCTCCAATCACCGGATGGTGGCACAGATGGGAGTTAAGGGGTTAAAAAACATGTGATAAGAATATCCAATGAAGCAGAAAAGGAAAAGGTCTCTGAAACTACGACTGCAAGGAAAGGGTTAATCAGAACTCTTTCCTCACCTAACGCAACACACACACAGAGCGAGGAAGGTGAAGGGTTAACCCAGTTCTGGCAGAAGACAAGTTCTCCAGCCAGCAATAGAAGGCAGCTGAGAAATCCCAATCCCACCCTTAACCGCCTGCACCATTGGGGGGTAAACATGGTCCTCTGAGTCTTGCAGGACCAAGCAGATCTGTCCACAACTAGCTACCCAGCGAAGCACAACAGAGACACCCTGTAATGGGACCATTAGGGTGGGACAACAGGGCAGGGCTCTGGCAGGGCTCACAGAGGAAACCAAGGGTCCTGGCAATGCAGCAAGATCATGGTGTGGAAGGTTCAGCTGATCTGAGGGTGATGGACGCGTCCGTGAAATCCCGCTCAGAGGAGAGTCATCTCAGGAAGACCCTGGGCCAGGCAGCCTCACGTTAACATGGGACATCTGCCCTCACTGGACCTCCGACTCGCCACTTCCTAAGGAGCTGCCTCATCACTGCCGATTACCACGAGGGATGTGGGGTGAGCAGACCCCTCTCCCAATTCATTCCACTGTGGGGCTGGGCTATGACAGCACAATGACAGGAGCGTGTCAGCTCCAGGGAGCTCCTCGTGAGTCTCACTCGGCAAACAGACGTTGGCTGGGGATGGACGAGACAATCACAGTCCTACTCGGCTCTCCAGTCCCTTCACACACCCCTTGCCCAAAAAGCACACCTCAAACCTCTGAGCGTGCCCTCAGAGAACTGCCTTCAGTGAGCAGAATGGAGAGCTCCGAATGGGTACTCATCAATCCTTACGATGAGCAGTGGCAGGGAAAACAAATGATAAATGCAGAGTAATATCATTAAGGAAGCAAAACCAGGCCGTATTACCCAGTTCTGAGCGGGTCTCCTCGTTACTAGTGGAACCAAGTCTCTTTGGCCTTTGAAGAGCAGGGGGCTTGTCTCCCGCCTTCTGCTGCCTGCGTGTCACCAACCCGGGGCCATACCCAGCCCTGACAGGCAGCTCCCTGGCACTGATTCTAATGCAACATGCCAAGTCCACTGAGCTCTTCAACCATCATCCCTCCTCCCCCCTCCAAACCCAACAATCAACACATCCTACCATATGGCCGGCTCTAAGTCAGGACGGCGCCTGTCACCAGGAAACGAGATTGGAGGCGAAAGCTGCAAAATGAATCACTCTGAAAGGGACATGTGTCGCCTGCCAGTGAGCGCGAGAAAGGGGCAAAGCACACGTAAGTGACATATCAAATAAAGGGGAGAGACAGAGCGAGAGGTCACGATGCAGACTGAGGGGAAAAGCCAGCGTGAGCGTGATGCCTGGGAGACAGCACCAAGACAGCGCAGGGGCAAGGGGCAGGGACACTTCCTGGGGCTCTTGCTGCCCCTTCTAAGGCACAGCAGGCGCTGGCTGGATTTCTCCTCTCTTCACACTTGAAGGGCTCCTACCGTCACTGCGCGCGGGCAAAGAATCACACTGTAAGCTGGAGAGGGTCTAAGCACCGTGAACGGAGGAGATGGAAGAGCTCTCTCCCTGCAGACTAGCTTGATTGAAGGGTGGATTGTGACTATTCAAAGGCGAACGAAGCCCAGGCAAAGACAAAAGCAGAGAGGGCACAGAGCAGCACAGGTCCTCCTGCCTGTGCTAACTGGAGACAGTCAGGGAGGGCTGGTCGGAGCGTCTGGGCACACCTGCACGTGCTGGTCCAGACAGTGCTGCAGGAAACATCTGTGACTGCAGGCATCCCACTAAAAGAGTCCTTTTAAACAGCAATGTGTCCTGGCATTCTGGGGACCAGCTTAGAGTCAAGGACTTAATTCAACACAGGCCAGGATGGTCTTTCTAGACGGTACGTGGGATGGTGGCTGTACGGATAAAGGGAACCGCTGGAGACACCGCCAGTCCTATCAGTCAGACAAACACAGTGGCTATCAAACAATCACTCTATGGTGCCTTCATCTCCAACTTCCCCACCCTGCCGCATTCCCATCTCAACGCCTTTGTCCCAGTGACAGGAGAAGTACAATCCTTTTTTGCTAGCAGAGCAAATACATTAGAGCTGCTTCCCTGTCTCCAGGAGGTGAGTCCCAGCCAGAGATTCCAAGAGCAGACCAATGTAAAGGTTTGGAGCAGACTGCCAGGTACCGTCAGCAGGATTCCCAGACTAGTGGGTGTAAAAGGATTAAGATGTTTTTGCTGCAGGAGGCAGTGTGGGCAGGATGCTGGGCTCAGACTTGGTGGCTCTGTCGGACCAGCCAGCGCGGGTTTGATTCCTTTGTTTGATTTCTTCTTCCCCTAAGTAACTGTTTAATCAGAGCAGCAGCTGGCCAACTAGAATCTTCCCTGCATTTGCTAAATTGTAGTCTTCCAACTGCGATTTTGCAAATCCAGGGGAATCTTTAATTGGCCAGCTGTGCAGCCCTTGATGAAACAAGTGTTCCTACTGTTTGTGGAATAGCACCAGCCTCCCCAGAAGGATCCGCAGCCCTAGGGAGAGGAGTCTCCGGGAAAACAAATGGCTCCAGTACTATATACTTTGCTAGTGCAATATAAAATTATTAACAGCAAAAAAACAAAAGTGATCCTCTTTCTCCATCTCCCTGCTGCTGCGGAGGCTCCCAGAGTCCTTGGGGCCCAGCCCGGCTCTCCCTTCAATCAGTGCTGGCTCTGCGTCTAGCGGGTCAAGCCCAAGCAAAGAGTTTTTGATCAGACTCTGGAAAGTGAGCCCCAGGTTTCAGAGCAGAACTGCTGTGCTACTGCATGCCTCTGAGCTACAGGCCCCTTTCCCGCGACTGCACGTGCAAATGGGCCTTACGGCCCCCACGCTGGGCAGGAGAGGAGACCTGATGGACGGCTTCCCAAGGCTGGCGAACAAATGGGCAGGAAGAAGGATGCGAGGGAAGACAGCAGCGTTATAGGCCGAGACCTGAGCAAAGGTCCCTGCTTTGGTGGAAACAACGGGGGAGGAAACATGATGCTTCTGCCCCAGTGTCCCTGTTGAGCACCTGTTCTCTGCTGCACTGTGTGTTCCAGGAGTGATTGTGCTTTGGGACCTGTCCCCCTCTCCACTGCACAGCCCCTTCTGGCTACAGAGGGGGCAACTTCCACTAGCGCAGCGGAGAACCAGCTCGTTACTGCACCTTTTGTCATGCGCACTGCTGGGGAGCGCAGCCCAGCCTTGGGCGGTGAGTACTAAGCACCCGGGTCTCAGGACCTGCTGAGCTTTCTGCACCCCCAGGCCCTGTGGCAGACAGTCCTGCTTACGGCTCGGCTCTAACCCAATGCACTGCTCTGGTTTTGTTTGGGTTCCATTAAGTGATTCCTGCAGGTGACCAACGCCCCAAACTACCAGCCTGGCTGATGCACTGTGTGTGTTTCTGCTGCTCCGAGCCGTTCACACCAGATACCCCTATGAGCTGTCTAAGAGTGGCCTCCAAAGGAAGACGTGTCTTACTACTGAGCTCTTACATCACAGGCCCCATGCTGCCTCTCCGCCACGTTGCACTTACATCAGTAATTACACACAACCAAATGATGGTACAAGCCCTTCCGACTGGCAGTCACACTGCGGAGCAGTCCAGTGAGGGTGGAATCTTTCGGGATTTCAGCTGCTAAACTCTAAACAGGCTCTCCTGAACGCAGACTCAGAGAAATGTCGGGCTGCAGGAGACCAAGAGTACACCTAGTCCATCCCCCCATGCGGAGCCAAGACCAAGTAAACCTAGGCCATTGGAGACAGCCACTGTTCTTAAAAACTTCCAAGGATGCTGATTCCGCAACCTGTCTTTGTAACCTAGTCTAGTACTTAACTCCCCTGAGTGTTAGAAAGCTTTTCCTAATATCTTACCTAAATCTCCCTTGCTGCAAATTACATCTTGTCCACCCATCAGTGGACCATCAGGACCACTGTCATCTTTATAACGAACTTTTATATCTCTGAAGACTGGCTTCAGGTTCCCCCTTAGCCATCTTTTCTCTAGACTAAACTTTCCTATTCTGCCCACCTTTCCTCATAGATGGTATTTTCTAAACATCTTAGTTTTGTTGCTCTCCTCTGGACTCTCTCCAATCAGTTCACATCTTTTCTAAAGTGTAGTGCCCAAGACAGGACACAGGACCCCAGCTGGGGCCTCACCAGTGCCGAGAAAAGCAAGATAATTCCCTCGGGTGTCTCAGACACAATGCTCCTGTTCATAGGCCCTAGAAAGACATTTGTCTTTTAGACAGTCGCATCACGCTGTTCACTCCTATTCCACTTGTGATCACCAGAAAACCCCAGATCCTTTTCTGCAGCACTGTTGCGTAGCCAGTTATTTCCCATTTTGTAGTTGTGCATATTTTTCCTTCCTAAGTGTAGTACTTTGCACTTGCTTTTATTGAATTTCATTTGTTGATTTCAGACCAATTCTCCACATTATCAAGATCATTTTGAGTTCTACTCCTGCCCTTCAAAGTGCCTGCAACCCCTCCCCAGTTTGGGTCAAAAGTCTACTCTCCACTCCTCCATCATCATCATTAATGAAAATGGTGATAAGTACTAGAACCAGGAGTGTCCCTTGCAGGACCTCACTTGGTCCGTCCTCTCAGTTTGACAGCATGGCTGAACTGTGGTTTTTCAGAGGTTTGGCCAAATTTGGGTGGATTTTCATGGAACAGCAAAAGGCACATTCCTGACTCAGTGGCCAACTCTGGCTACATTTCAGAGCCCTGTTCCAAAGCATGTGGGCACTGGAGTTTCCCAAAGAAAAGGTTGCCAGAATTTTTTTTTATGGTAAATCAACATATCTGCACTCCCATAACTTGTTCTTGGAAATGGCTGAACCACATTGGCTGAAACTTTCCAAAATAATTTAGCATTCAAGTTCCATGGAAACTGCAGCCCAAAGAGCTGAGGTATGGCAAAGTTATAAGCAAACAAAAAAGAGTATTATAATGGGAAGCATCGGACAACCTAAATAGCAGGTGGTGTTATCAACCCCACCAACAGTAGACTGCAGCATCTGCTGTGAACTGTCCCATGACTGGTACGTACCTTGCCCAGTTCTTCAGGTCCCTGAGAGACAGCATCTCACCGTCCCGCAATTTCACCACAGCACAGACCCGCTGGCCCCAAGTCATGTCTGGAGGTCCTATCACAGCCACATCTGGAGAAAGAGCAAAAGATTCAGCCTGAAGAAACTCAGACCCATTTCGAAGGGACCAGGAGGAGCATAAAACTCGGTGCAAGTCGCTGAGACAATGGCTAGGTGGGCAGGAACAGCCCCGTACAGGGAAGGAGAAGATTGATGGCGGGGGTGGGGATTACTAGGAGTAACAGGGTAGAGCTGACAGAAGAATATCAGGAACTCTTCCCACAGCAGGGTCTAATAGAGAGTGGAAAAGCTCCCCAAGGAGCCTGGATAAAGACAGAATTGTCCTGCCCTGCATTTATTCCATCCCCTACTGGGCAGCCCTGCCCTGGTGGCGCACTGATTCCCTCCTCCAGCGGAGGGTCAGCAAGGGGGTCAGGGAAGACTTCATGACAATTTCTCATTTCCAAACTCTGCCGTGAGCCACTGCTGACTTTGCACCTGACGGTGAGTTTCCTGCTTCAGCCGCAGGGGCCCTGCAGCACTGGGCTCTGAATTCAGTCTGCTTGTCGCTCACACCCAACCCTGCTGATAGAAAGGCTGTGAAAGGGCCTCCAGGCAAGAACCCTCAGTCAGTCTCACATGGCTTCTTCTGGGCCACTGCTGTAACCCAAGCCAGGCTCCCCAATGGAACCTCTTCTTATGCCTTCTATCCTCACTACTGCACAGCACGGAGACCAGACCAAACCAACACAGCTGGAACAGAGCTCTCCCAGGAACAACGCACATTACCCCTGGGAGCTCATGGGGCATTGTTACTGGGCGGCCATGGGTGCAGACACACTCACAGACCCTGCCCTTGAGACCTGGACTTCAGTATAATTCTGGCCCAACTGAGTACCCTCGCCTGTCTCCTGTTAGTTGGAGGCCTGGGGGGCACTGGGACAGAGATACCTGGGGAAAGCTTGCCCAGTGCCTGCCCACCCTGGTACTGTCACCAGGTACAGCTCTTCACCTGGAGCAATAACACTTCAAATGGCGCCCTCCCCTCCAAAGCCAAGAGCAGAGAACACAAGGTGCTGCCCCTTACCTGCAATACTGGGGTGTGCTAGCAGTTGGCGCTCGACTTCTAGGGCGCTAATTTTATAGCCCCCACTTTTGATGATGTCCACAGAGGTGCGGCCCTTGATCCAGTACGTGCCCTTTTTATACACTGCAGTGTCTCCTGCAAACAGAGCAAATGCTGCTTAGTGGTTGTTTCCTCCTCATCGCCCCGCCTGTTTCCCCAGTCCCGCCACTCCCACATGGATCAGTTCAGAGAGCACCCCTCCATGCTGCCAGGCGTGGATCCAGCGGGTTCTAAACTTCTGCTGTTTAGCATGTGCCACTGCGCCCACAGAGCTAAGTTCAAAGCACTGGTCAAAACTCATCTCTCGGAAGAGACCTGCTGGCTGGCGTTAGCAGGATTCTGCTATTGGCCAGGGAGCATTAGAAGAGATTCTCTGCTGAGCGTCTTAAGGCTCCAGGCAGCCCCACCGGGATGACACAAGCTGTCCCAGGGCTTAGCATGGAGATCTCAGATGTAGGTGCTCCTGTTTTCACAGGGACACCAGTAGACTGAGCGCAGGTTAGCTAGCCGGAAAGGACTGTCCTGACCCCCAGAGGGGGAAGTGAAGAGCGGTTCTCTGCCTTCCTAAATAAAAACATTTGAATCTGAAAGCAGGACAAATAGGAGGATTATCTCTGCTGTGGGCTGGCTCCTTTCCCAACATGCTCGGACACAATCCACCCATTACATCAGCTCCCAGCTCACCCTTTCCTGGTTTTATTGACAATTAACAATCATTAAGCATGAGGCTCATCTCCGACCTTTTCCCTGGGCTTGGCTAGGACTCTGCACCAGGACTACTCAGCTCACGCCCTAGCTCCCTCCTCAGTCTCTCTAGACAGTCACCTCCACCTCTTGCACATCTGGTTACCTGCCCTAGGGAGTCAGCAGAACGCACCTAGTCCTCTCCCAGCGGGACCCACACTTTCCAAGAGGTGTGTTTGGTGTGTGTGGGAAGGTGCTGCCTGCTACATGCACCACAACAGACAGTGTGGGAGGCTTTAGAGAGGAGTCTGATTTCTAAACCTGGGGTTAGCCCCACACCCCCCCAGCCTGGTTATGATGAAAAGAGGGGACTGGTGCTATTACATTAAAAAGACCAGCTTTTTACCAAACAGCATGTTGAATTAGAATGGTCCTTTCTGGGGGCTGAGAGCGCGAGCAGGTGTGATCAAATAATTAGCCACTTGTACTGCAGTCAGGGAAGATTGAGGAGAGGTCAGTCCAGCACAGCCTGGCTAAATGCTTAACAAGCTGTGCTGCACTTCGGTAGCTACTTAAGATGATTAGTCACATTCTGCTAATAGAGCCTTTGCCACCCTTTGGGCTGGGCGGGGGGTGTCTCAGGACTACTGATTTCAATTGCAGACTCATGATGGGAGCACAAGAGAGCTCTTAGCTTTAACTGAGCTGTCAATCTCCATTCTCTCGTTAATGCCACACAGTTGCATTGTGTCCACACACTGAGCTTGATTCCCCACTGTGGTTTCACTGAGGGACCTGATTGCATTGCTGGCTGGAAAGCTCCACTAGGAAGGAGACCACTCATGAAACAGGTGCCTCAGACAAAGGGGTGAGTGGTTGAAATCAGCACTGCCCTCCCTCTCTAGCCCCCTGGTGCTAACCTGCTTTCCCCTGCTGGTTCAGGAAGTGGAGCTCTGGTAAGTGAACGGACACAGGGAGTCACAGTGCTCAGAACAACATCTTAGCTGTGGGAGGTCTGGCCCAATGGCTGCGGAATGGACTGGCCGGCAGTATTTGAGACTACCCCAAAGAGCTTCAGTAGCAGAGAGATGTAGCCACTATCACCTGGCCTAGGAAACTCAGCCAACCACACTGCAAAGTCTGGGGTTTCAGTGAAAGAGGCGGCAAGAAGCGATCCAAAGGGACTGCTTTGATTTGTCTATAAGCTCAGCACTGGGTATCTTGGTGCATGACCCCGGCCTGGGCATGGACCCACCAATGTCACGTTGCTCAGTGGCTATCTGAACAGCTCTAGTTCTCCATGAGTAGGGCCTTCCCAAATTCACGGTCCATTTTGGTCAATTTCACAGTCACAGGATTTTAAAAATAATCAATGTCATGATTTCAGCTCTTTAAATCTGTCCTAACCCAAAAAGGAGTTGCGGAAGGTGTGTGTGTGGGGGGGTGTCCCAGGGTTATGTGCGGGGGAGGGGGTGTTGCAGTACTGCTACCCTTACTTCTGCACTGCTGCTGGGTGCCCAGCCAAGAGCTGCTGCTCTCTGGCCCCCCAGCTCTGAAGGCAGTGCAGGAGTAAGGGTGACGGCAATACTGTGACTCCCCTAAAATAACTTTGCGATCCCCCTGCAATTCCCTTTTCGGTCAGGACTCCCAGTTTCAGAAACGTTGGTCTCTGCCCGTGAAATCTGTATAGTACAGGGTAAAAGCACACAAAAGGCCTGATTTAATGGGGGCAGAACAGATTTCATCGTCCGGGATGTGTTTTTCATGGCCATGAATTTGGTAGGGCCCTAACAATGAGGATTCTCTCTCCACTGCCCACTATGGAGCCCCTAGGATCACCCTCCCTCTCCCATTATGCCATACTTCTGGATTGGCCTCTCTCTGAAGCCAGGCACCATGCACCAGAGCCTGCTGGAGTAGCTGCTGTTGACTATCACAGGACCACTCTTCCTCCTGGAAACTGAGTGGCTAGACCCAGGCTTTGAATCTGGGTCAAGTCCAACAACATGTGCATTTCCACCGAATCGGGCGTCCATATGCATATCTGCAAATGTCACTTCCCTCGGACTAGCCAGGAACCGATACATTATCCCCAGATTTTCCTGCCTTGAGTTTGGTTTCTCATGTGCAATAATCAAAGTGTGCCCATGTATATCAAGAGCTGTTTGGAATATTTTAAAGAGTTGGGAATTTTTTTTTAAGCAGGGACTCTCCTGATCTTTGACTCTTGGCAGTTGAAAGGAATTCATGCCCCATGTGATAAATGACCCCATGTTTTCTAGACATCAGGGCAGTCGGTGAGACTGACAGACGTGTAGAATGGAACATTAATTGAAATGTGACTTGATGAGTGAGGAGCAGGCCTGGGGAACCATGTGCCTACAGCCATTGACGGGGTGTATTCATAAAAAGAAGAGCGGAAGACAGGGAATTTTGACCGAGTTCAACAGCAAACAGTGGTATCCATGTCACCTTCACTATTCCCACGAAGCAGAGCTGCCATTTTTCTGCACACGGTGCCGGTTTTGTGACACAGAGAGCTGCCAATGAGAATGGGTTCAGCTGGAGATGTGACACGTATTTGAACCCGGGTCTCCATGTCAGTAGTGAAAGTACCCGGTGACGGATGAGCTCACTCATTCCCCCATAGCTTTATCTGAATGGACTGGTCTGCACTCCCTTGAAGGAGGTGCACTGTAGCTGGGGTACTAGTCTAGCACCGCAGGACAGAGCTCTTACAGGTATGCTCAGCGTTCTTCCAGGAACTCTGACACCATAACAAAGTATAACCCACCACCACAGATTAGCAGGCAGATGGCCCTCTTTGCAGTGCAGTGTTCTAGTGTGCGTGGGTTTAGCCGCTCCTGACAAGGAAGCACCTCTGGAATGGCAGAAAGCAAAGGGGGTTCAGAACAGGGGGTTCTACAGAAAGGGTCGTTGCCATTAGCTGTGTACTGGGGAAGGCTGAGTTCACAACTATGGGGCCGGGCTTAGGTAGACCCAAGGCAAGTGACAGTGCTCGAGCCTGGCGCTGAGCAAATACAACACGCAGCGCGGAAACTGGAGTGGACCCAGTTCCCCGACAGCTGCTAGTTGGGATGAGGAGCCGATGCTAATGGTTTGGTGAAAGGTCTCCTAGAAAATCCGATAGCAGGTTTCTCTGCTTCTCTGCAGATTGGAAATTGTGCCCCTGATCGCTCCAGTAACGGTTGCGAGATAGGAACGAATACAACTGCAGATTTCTTTGCCGGAGCTGATCTCGCTCTCTGTCCTAAAGCATCTCTGCTATCCCCTTGATGTGGCATGATCCTCAGGTGTGTGGGTCCACAGGGAAGGCTTCTCAGCTCTCCAGCCTCTCTTACGACCATCTCCTTAAGAAATACATGTAGCAATGTCAGTGGGAAAGCCATTGATCTTCCTCCTCGCGGCTGCCCAGCAGGGGGGAGCAGTGCGCCTGCTCAGTGTCAAAAATGGCATCTCTGAGTAGCACCCTCTGAAAATTAGTGAGTTTCTCTGCTCCCCCTCTTCCTGGAACTTCACCATCTTCTGCTTGTGATGTCAAGACCAACCCCCCTATCGCATGTGGCAAGGCCTTAATTACTCCCCTTGTCTTGGACCAGGAGCAGTGTGTGTGCCTGGGCAGATTCTGTTCTCTCTTCCTCTTGCAGGTAGCCCTTGCAAGCTGGGTCACCTAAGTCCTGGGGCAGCTTTGATCCCTCAAATGCCCCCAGACACTCTTTTTACTCTTACTCTGGTTGGCCAGTAGTCGTTGGATTCCATGTTGCCACTTTTGGAAGGTTCTCAAAAAGCTGCTGCTTCCTGCTAGTTGCACCTGCGGCTGCTACTTCCCAGACAGTCACTAAGCAATAAGAAAAAGGAGGTAACAGTAACCTCAGACTGCACAAAACCGGGGAGTGAGTGGGGGGCACAGTGGGAAAAGGGAGTGGGAGCCCCCACTCTCCACCTCATGATAGCTCCTGTATCTTCAGCACCCCTCTGATGCAAACACTTTTTGGCCTCAGATAGCAGCGCTGCTGTGGCAGTGTTACTACTCTGTATTATTATTACTGTTCTTAACCCCAGTGACGTGCTCTGTGATTTCTCCCTGTCTCTGCATTTCTCTCCCTTCCCTTTCTTCTCTCTAAACCCCGAGCTGCCGAGACTTGATGTCCCTTCCACTGTTGACAGGACAGGGCAGACTGCGTGTCACTCCTCTGGAGCTCCAGGGAACGGCGGTGCACAGAGGACAGGCACATTACCCTCTGCCCTGGGCCATCTGCTACCAGCCTATCAAGTAAGCCAGTATATCCAGCACAACAGAGCACTAGATGGCTCCTACGCCAAGAGGGGTTTCCTATTCCAGTGAGACTAGTTAAGAGGATGCTGCTGTTTGTTTAATGACTGTCCCTTTCCCACTGGGAGACTTAAAATAAAATAATGGCTTCCCCTCAGACCCTGAAACTCTGGCACCAGCAGCGCTGGAAGCCTGTTGTGGCCCACACGGGCCTCCTTGCAGTCTCTGAACGCTGGACACTACACCATATCCTGCGAGTCCGTTCATTCAATGCCTGCCAAACATGAAAAACACACCGGCTGACTCATCCTCTCAGGCCGGTTGTTCAGAGTGCAGGATTGTCTGTGTCAATGTCTGAATGAGTTCATGACGACAAGCTGAACAAGTGTCATTAACATTCTTTTCTGAGCAAATGGACAGTGCTGAGCGTGTCTACACTGCCTAGACTTCTCCCTCCTAATGCTGTTCATCACACTGTGCACTCTTTCTATTGGAGACTCGTTCCTGGGAAACACAGAGACACTTCTACAGGGGAGAGCAACATGTCCCGAACAAACATTTTGTGCTTATAAAATAAACATTTTGGCTGATTAAATGAAACACACGGATATTTCGTGTTTCCTGGAAGTGTCTGGGACAGCAGGAATGCATGGGAAAAACTGTACTGGGATGGAGGGTGTCTTCGCCACTGGCAGACCCCTCTTCCAATGCCAGAACTGTGGTAAGAGTTGGTAGAAAAATAACTGAATGATTAGGTCAACTTTGTCACCCATTACAGAGTGTTAGTAATACTGTTAACCAATATATACTATCAATATGTATTAGTCACATCACATGTATTAATATGCATTAAGCACATAGTATCCCTCTACCATTATACTGTGTATATATGTATTCTAGCAGTTACATGAACTAAATTGGTCTATGTCCTTCTATAATCCCATTCACTTATGCTAAGTATCCCATAACACTTTGCAAAGCTGAAGTCAGCTTTGGCATTAGACAACAAGGAATTCGTCAAAGGCAAAATACATGAATATTCTGCCCTGGTACAAGCGGAAAAAGTATCTTTACATACCAGTCCCTGGAATTCTCATATCCAAAACAAAGACAAGGAAGAAACAGAACAACAAGTTAAAGAACTGGCACAAACAGATGGGTTGGATTTTAAAGACGTGTAAATACTGCTAGCTGAAAAGTGTAAGGTGAATTTAACAACGCTGCATGGGACGGCTTTCCAGAAACTGGTACTGTACTGAGCCTTTTTTCCTGAATTACCTGATTATTGACTTTCAGCAATAAACATGACTGACAGTAGTTACTTGGTCTTTTGAATATATTTCGTACCGAACCAAAGCGTGGTCAAGTAATTAACTACACAATTTACCAACAATCCTGACAGTTCCATCCCCTGATGCCAAGGGCGTTACACCAGAGATAGATTTGACCCACAGTGCACAATTAAAAAGAGGAATTAAATTAGAGGTCTAGCGGTAGAGAAATGTTTGCTCAATGACATCGTTCATCAGCCCTGCAGAATGGTGCTAAACGGAGCCTGCCAACAAAGCAAGTCCTGCATAAGGACGGCTTTGTGATAGAGACAATCTCCACTGGGAACTAGAGCGAGAGCACTAATCTCATTTCACTCTTGACCTAGGGCACATTTGAACCCAGGTGTCTGGAAATAAAAGGCACATGTGGGTGGGAGGAGGAGAGAGCCCTCAGAAACATATGTTGCAATCTTTGATGAAATGACAGTGTCAGCGTTAAGTCCCTAGTGGGGACACGAACTGGTGGTGCTGAGAGCATGGAGCTGACACACCAGTGAGCACTGAGTCACCACACCAGCTTGTCAATTACAACTTGGACTTTCCTGGCTTTTGTCAGTTTCTTTCACATCCTTAATGTTATTTACAAATATTTTCTTTTGCATTAATGGTTTCTGTAAGATCAATGCCAGCCTTATTCCAACACATGCTGTCGAGTGCATTCCCATCAGCCTCAAGAAGGGATGTTCCTGGCCAGCTCCAGATGTATTCTCCATGAGGTTTACAAATTAAAGACATGCTCTCTATCTGCCAGCACAGTAAACAATGTTCCCTCTAATTTTTTCCATCCATGTACGGAATAAATTTTGCTATGTGGACTGAGGTATGTGTGTATGTGCACCATTATATCAAAAGCCTAGATATAATATAGATTTTTTAAAAGTTACCATAGGGATAATTACTCCAGCCAGGACAGGTAAGGCATTTTAGAATTCACTGCTAAAAGAATTAAACTTAAATGTAAGAGAAATAAAAATTATGAAATGCATAGACCAGTTGAAACACTAAAATAACACACTTTGAAAGAGGAAAATTACTGAGAATATATGTGCATTGCAGGAAGTACCAAGAAGTAACAACAACAATACAAGTATGTGTTGGGAGGTGAGTGTGAAAAAGACAGTGTATGTGACACAGAGAAAGTGTGTGTGTGTGTGACAGAGACACAGTATGTGCGTTACAAAGAGACGGTATGTGTGTGATACTGTATTTGTGGCACAGCAACTGCATGTGTGTATCACACTATGTGTGTGGGTGACACAGTGTGTGTGTATGTGCATGTGTGTGTGACAGAGACACAGAGACTGTGTGAGCTGGCTGCTGGGGAAATCTCAGAAACAGTGCACTGTCTCTTTAAGAAAGGCACTCAGTCACTCACCATTCACCGCAGCAGCTCTGAGTCCTGAGCCAAGCTGTTCTACAGGGGCAAGAGTACCCTGACATCAGCACCCTCCCCCAACTCTGCACAGCCAGCGGGAGGGTCCCGGGAGCACCTGCAGAATGGAGCAACGTGGAGGGAGGGGCACCTGAACACACGCGGGTGGCTGTGTGTGCTTTCTAATCAGCCGGGTGGCAGTTGAATCTCTTCTGGGTGGCCGCCCAAGTGCGCGGCTTACAGGGAACACAGCCCGTAAGCCCAGCTGGGCATGTGAAAACCAGACTCCGGGCTTTCTGCTTTGTACAGCAGCAACACAAAAGAACCTGGAATCAGAACTTCCCTGCCTCTTTTACCAACGATGCCTGAGGCGGAACAGGCTCCAGCCCTGCACCGGTAGCTAGATTGGCTCTGCAGGATTGAAAAGCCAGCACCAATTGTAGGGGAAAAAAACAGTGGTGAACTGCTGCCAGGAAAGTAGGACGTTAGGACACAGCCGGCCTGATTAAACCCAGCCTTACTCTGGGCTCCCCTTTTACACCAGCAGTGTTCAGCCATTTGCTGAAATCGAACATCTAAGTGTTCAGCCTTCGCAATCACCTGAGGACACTTCTACTTCCAATGATTCACAGAGGGTGCCTGTGAGGTGGGGACCTGCCCACAAAGGCCCAACTACTCACCTTGCAAAGGGGAAGCCGAAGCAATGGGCATTGATGGCTCCTGAAGAGGAGACACCTATTTCAAAGCTGTATTTTCCAAGCCCTTGGTTACAAATGCACAGCTCACCATGTAGGAATCAGAGGAAGCTTCACTCACAATTCAGACCTGGGGACAGGACGCCTTGTCATTGCTCTGTAAACCTACACCCCCTAGTCAGACCCAGAGACAAGGCCCACTTTAATTTTGATAGAGGTGACCTCTAAATAGCATTAGAATTTCTGATAATTCACCCAGTGAGGAACAGGGCTAACGGTCATTCCCTTGTGCCATTACATTAGTAAGCAGTGAAACAGCAGCTTGAAAGGAAATATATTTTGTAGATAAGCAAAAAGAAAAAAGTGAGTGACTTTAATCCCCTGCCATGATGGCAGCTAACACTGTGACCAGCTGTTCCAAAGGCTCGCGAGTTCTCCTGGTGGTTCTTAGTGCCGTTCTGCTCCTGTAGTGTTCACAGGGTGACATTCACCCCTCTGCAGAGGGGCTGAGTGACGAAGCAGGACTTGAGCAGCACGAGGGCCTTGAGCTGGGCTGAATTTCACACTCTAAGAAGTGCGAGGCTCTAACCTCATTCTTCCTCAGCTCCCTCGTTCTCACTCAGTTCTTTGTTTCTGGTGGAAGAAGGCTGCCAATCAGCTGTAGAAAATCGATGGGGAAAAATGCAATAGAGAGAAAATGGAGTGGGGAAAAAGGAGCACTGCTTGGGCAGAGTGGAGTGATCCGCATGAAACCCAGTGCGAGCTGTGCTGAGGCCACCCTGCATAGCCCATCCAAGTACAATACTCCACCTGTGACAGACGCACGCCAGGCACTTGGCTTGATAGAAATAGTTCAGCTTACCAGAAGCTAGTGACCGCACGTGCTCTAAGCCATTTCTGCGGATAGCCTTGCTTCCACCTAGATCACCTCAGTGATACAAAGAGCTTCCCTCTAAACACCCCCCTGCAATGCCCTGCCCTGCTAGCTAACCCCAGCCACTCTGCGACATTGGAAAGGGGTTTGCCATTTAACAGTATTAAACAAAACACGACTGGACCCAAGACATTCCCAACCGTCCAACCCAGGCTCCTGCCCGGAAAGGTAAGCTCCAGACTGAGGGCTTTAGCCCTAGCCACTCTGGGTCCCCATTTGCAAAGTGGCGCTCAACCCAGCCCTGTAATTTTGCCAGCACAACTTTACACTCACAATTAACTTTGCCTACATTTTGTGCTCACCATTAATTATGGGGGCAAATGACATGAGTTAGCCATTTAAGTCCCTGATCTGTAGGCCCAGTCAGGTATTGCCGGTGCAAACCTAAATCTTCCCATTTGCTTAAACAAATTAGAGGCAGACTTTCAAAATCAGGCCCAACGGCTGTTTTCACAGGTGTCACGTCATTGTATGACGAAACTGTTCCCGCTTAGAGCTTTGGCTTGTTGCACCAGGGGAACATTTTGAATCAGATATAATCTGTTTGGCATAAGGACAGGGGTCAGAATTGCTGTACGAACATCGTGAAAGATGAACGTTACTATTTCAAAGCTGCCCCAGGAACCAGGTGCATCTCCTGCGCTGGTCCTGATACTGGCTACATCTCCTTTGACGCACAGACTTTCCAATGGCATTTAAAAGATCTACATCATCCCCAGGTTACTGGAGCTGCAGCGAACGCCACAAGCAAGAGCGTTAACAGTAACGCTAGTGCCAATACAAGACTCTAGTCGAAGGGATGGGAAATGATTTCTGATCCAAGTGGGGGGAAGCTCAGTGTAGAAGGGACATTCCCCATCCACGCCCTGTGGATTGAGCCCCAAGCTGCTGGCTGCTTGCAGGAAATCTCGGTGCCTCTGCTGAAGCGGTGTTGTACAAGGATCCTGATGAGTCTGCAGCCTGCTCTTTGGGGAGTCTTGAAGCTTTTCTTTACAAACTCTGATAGGAATTCCCTGCTGCTGGCTGTTTGGCTGGCACAGCAATCTCTCAGCTCGAGGGGGCAAAGACCAAATGAGGCATCCTCCCTCCTGGATTCCTTTGCACAGACCATACCCGGAGAATCACGGGGCTCTCCAAATGAGCACGTCGATGAGAGAATTGGTATCCCAGCTGTGAGCCCCTCGAGGAGCTCTTCTTTAGGGCAGTCAGAAATAAGGACACTTTGTCCTTCTTCTGTGCCTTTCATCTGCGGATCTCAAAGGGATTTGCAAATGAGAACTAATTAGGCAGAAAAAGGAACAGCAGGTGGGATAACTCTGGCACGCTGAGAGGGTGGAACCAGGGTTGTCTCTTTTCCATGGTACAGGGCATTCGATGGTGAGTGGGAGGCTTTGAACAGGAGCTACTTTACCCTATTGTTGACTCTGGTGTGTACCTTTCCTTTGATGGTTTCATTTGACTTTGTGTTTGTGCTACACGTGGCAGCCAGTCCAGTGCTCTGGCAGTGGCCAGTGACGGATGCTTCAGTGGAAGATGCAAGCAATCTGCATTAGGCGGTTGTGGGATAATCTGCCCCTCACATTACATCTCATCCTTGTCTCTCAGATTGTCTTAAACCCTGAAGCAGGAGGTTTAGTAGCCCTTCAAAACTTTTGCCATCATTTATTATAACTCTGGAGATTCCAGTTATCCATTTAAATGTCTAATCCCTTTTTGAAGCTCATCAAGTTCTTGACCTCCTTCAGCAGCAAGTTCCACAGTTTAAATCACAAGTTGTGAAAAGAGCATTTCCTTTTGTCAGTTCTGAAGTTCCCACCTTTTAATTTCATTGACTGTCTTCTTATTCTTGTGGTAGAAGACAGGAAGGACAGAAATTCCTGATCGTCCATTCCTTTTTTTATATACTTTTATAAGACAAGTCAGCTGAGAGGAAGAAGTTAACTTGCACCCCAGAGTTTTAAAAGAGTTGGCCGAGGAGCTCGCTGCACCATCGATGTTGATTTTCTGTAAAGCTTGGAGCACCGGGGAAGTTCCAAATGGGAAATTTTCAGAATGGAGAGGGGTAACTAGTGGTGTTCCCCAAGGGTCAGTCCTAGGACCAATCCTATTCAACTTATTCATCAATGATTTGGAGGAAGGGGTAAATTGTGAGGTGGCAAAGTTTATAGATGATACTAAACTGCTGAAAATAGTTAAGACCAAAGCAGACTGTGAAGAACTTCAAAAAGATCCCACAAAACTAAGTGATTGGGCAACAAAACGGCAAATTAAATTTAATGTGGATAAATGTAAAGCAATGCACATTGGAAAAAATAACTCCAACCATACATACAATATGATGGGGGCTAATTTAGCTACAACTAATCAGGAAATAGATCTTGGAGTCATCATAGATAGTGCTCTGAAGACATCCACACACTATGTGGTGGCAGTCAAAAAAGTAAACAGGATGTCAGGAACCATTAAAAAGGGATAGAGAGTAAGACAGAGAATAGCTTATTGCCCTTATATAAATCCACAGTGCACCCACATCTTGAATACTGTATACAAATGTGGTCTCCTCATCTCAAAAAGGATATACTGGCAGCAGAAAAGGTTCAGAGAAGGGCAACTAAAATGATCAGGAGTTTGGAAAGTTCCCATATGGAGGAGAGATTAAAGAGGCTAGGACTTATCTTGGAAAAGAGGAGACTAAGTGGGGATATGATAGAGGTATATAAAATCATGAGTGGTGTGGAGAAAGTGAATAAGGAAAAGTTATTTACTTGTTCCCATAATATAAGAACTAGGGGCCACCAAATGAAATGAATGGGCAGCCAGTTTAAAACAAATAAAAGGAAGTTCTTCTTCACACAGTGCACAGTAAACCTGTGGAACTCCTTGCCTGAGGAAGTTGTGAAGACTAGGAATATAACAGAGTTTAAAAGAGAACTGGATAAATTAATGGAGGTTAAGTCCATTAGTGGCTATTAGCCACGATGGGTGAGGAATGGTGTTCCTAGCCTCTGTCTGTCAGAGGCTGGTGATGGATGGTAGGAGAGAGATCACTTGATCATTGCCTGTTAGGTTTACTCACTCCAGGGCACCTGGCATTGGCCACTGTCGATAGACAGGATACTGGGCTGGATGGATCTTTGGTTTGACCCAGTACAGCCATTCTTTTGTTCTTATGAAGAAAACAAATGTTGGGCCAAGTTTAAACGGCAAATGGGATATTCCAAGTAATTATAGCCCTGTCAACCAGACATCGATCCCAAGCAAGATAATGGAGTGGCTAATCTGGGACTTAATTAATAAATAATTAAAGTGGGGTGTTAATGCAATTAATGCAGATCAGCATGGGCTTATGGAAAATAGATCCTGTCAAAACTATTCAGATATCTTTTTTTGATGGGTTTACAAGTTTGGTCGATAAAGGTAATAGTGTTGATACAACATTCTTAGAGTTCAGAAAGGCGTTTAATTTGGTATCATGCAACATTTTGATTAAATAAACTAGAATGATATAAAATGAACACGGCACACTTTAAATGGATTCAAAACTGGCTATCTGATCGTCTCAAAATGCAATTGTAAACGGGGAATTGTCATTGAGCAGGTGCATTCCAGCATGGTCCTGCAGTGATCATTTCTTGACCCTCCAATATTTAGTGTTTTTATTAGTGACCTTGAGGAAAACACGACACTATCACCGATAGTTTACAGATGACACAAACATTGGTGGAGTAGTAATTAATAAAGAGGACAGGTCACTGATTCAGAGTGATCTGGATTGTTTGGTAAACTGGACACAAGCAAACAATATATGTTTTAATACAACTAAATGTAAATATACACATCTTGGAACAAAGAATGTCGGCCATACTTATGGGATGGTGGATTCTATCCCGGGAAGCAGTGACTCCGAAAAAAATGTGGGGGTCGTGGTACATAATCATCTGAATTCAAGTGCCAATGGTGATGCTGTGGCCAAAAGAGTAATTATGATCCTGGCATGCATAAAGAGGGGACTCCTGAGTAGGAAGAAAGAGGCTATTTTACCTCTACTTTTGGCACTGGTGCACCTGCTACTGGAATCTGTGTTCATTTCTGGTGCCTACAATTCAAGAAGGTTGTTGATACATTGCAAAGGGTTCAGAGAAGAGCCTGGAGAATGCTCAAAGGATTAGAAAACTTGCCTTATAGCGATAGACTCAAACAGCTCAATCTGTTTAGTTTAACAAAGTAAAGGTGAAGGGATGACTTGATTACAGTTTATTGATATTTACAAGAGGAACAAATATTGAATAATGGGCTCTTCAATCTAGCAGAGAAAGGTCGAACATAATCCAACGACTGGAAGCTGAAGCTAGACAAATTCAGACCGGAAATAAGGTGTACATTTTAACAGTGAGAGTAAGTAACCACTGCAAGAATTTCCCAATGGTTGCGGTGGATTCTCCATCCCTGGCAATTTTAAAATCAAAGTTGGCTGTTTTTCTAAAAGCTCTGCTCTGGGAATTATTTGGGGGAAGCTCTCTGCTCTATACAGGAAGCCAGAGCAGATGACGACAATGGTCCCCCCTGGCCTTGGAACCTATGAAAAAATTGTGTTGCCTCTTCCCATATTGTTTCTTTACTGCAGAAAAAACATCTCAATAACTGCAAATATAAAATCTAAGAGATGGGCATCCAGTTCCTACTACAACCCAGGTGAGCCCAACATTCTTCCAAATCAACTTTCTATAAAAAATACAGGAAGCAGAGGGTGAAATAAAGGGATTTTCCTCTGTTTTGGCTATAGAATTCCCAATGTGTGGGAAACCCATGGAGACGATTTTTGTAGGTAACGCAGAAACTTTGAGAGCATAAAGTTCCAGAGCTTAGCATAGTGGGGACCCTATTCCAGCCTCCCAGCGGATGGAAGCCACGGTGGGAGAAGTGGAAGACCTCGTTATTTTACTGAGTTTGGATCAGGACTGCATATCTCAGTTAGATATCAAGCCCAAAGTCTAAAATTCAAAAGGAACAGCCCACTACAACTCTAGGATTCCTGCTCTCCAGAACAGGTGTGGAAGAGGGCATGGGGTGGCAAACCGTTAGATGAAAGAGATTAACAATGGAACTCAGCTCTTCTATGCTTAAAGAAGCAAAGTGCACATTTCCCGGTACGAAGGAACGTGCGTGCACATGTGTGTGTCTGAGATGGACATAAACTGCCCCCTCCCCCCACACACAATGAAAACTGCATCAATAGTTCTCCCATCTGCTCACATACATCACACACTTCATTCCAGTTTATTAGCTGGAATAAATCATAAATATTTCATTATACATCAACGCCGCTCGACTCCGGGAAGGCACAATCCATCACCTCAACACTCCTCACGACCTGCCGCCATGCAATAAGCTTTCCAGTCTATTAAACAAGATTGATACTGTGTGCTAGGATGGACTAGGAGAATTTATTTATGGTGCCCTGGAAAAGGGAGAACACTGAATGCACAGAGTTTTCCAGGTTAGCTCCCCAGCACCTACACAGCTGCAAGGTCCTTAAATGAATCTGATCCCATTTCTCTTGAACCCAGTGTGAACTGTCCATGGAGATGGAGGCTTGATGGCACAGCTGGTTAATGCACTGGCTTTTTACCTTTGGAGACCTACAAGGGTTTAGCAGCTGCCTTAATATCAGTGACACAAGTTTCCTGGGCTCAGTCCAGCTCCAGTGACCGCTTATCCTTGTTAGTTATCAGCAATGGCTAATACAGCCCAACTTAGCATGACTGGCAGTTTGTGCTCAGGAGAGAAGGCCAGGACCAGAATAGCAGGAGGCGCAGAGGAATAAAGTATGTGAGAGGCTGGAACAGCAGTGGGTGTTACAGGCCAGAACTAAAGTGAACTGGCAGAGCTGCTGGGGAGGCGGGGAGTAGGGGGAGGAAGCAGTCCAAGACTGGAATAACAGGGGGTGTCACAAGTCAGGATTGGCTGGCCTGCGTGGCAGAAGTTACACGGCTCCAGCCCTAGTCAGGGCTATTCATTCCTCACTTCCATCAGCTAAATTCACCCAGAACACCACAAGACACCCGGAGTACAGTATTATTAGACAGCAGCTCTCTAGCCTACTTTGGCTATCGTTCTTAGATAACATTCAGGCCACTCTGGGGTATGGGTCCCAAGTTTGCCCCTTAAGTCCTGCATTTTCCCCAGGGCTTGCCATGGCACTACTGTTTTAGCCATTCCTTGTGTCCCCCTGGCCTTGCTCTAGCATATTCTAATGCCAGGTTTTTCTTTGTCTCTCTCCCCCCACAAACATTTCTGGCCATAGTTAAAGAAAGTGTAAATGTTTCAGCCTAAATTAAAATCAGTGGCCAGCAGAGCTGACCCTTCTGAAGCACTGGGGCAGATTTTACTGCCAGCAAATTCCCATGTGTCTGACAGAAAAGGAGTCAGAGACCTGCTGGCCACCACCTGCTCTGATTTTCACTCCCATCAAAACACTAGTAAATGGATAACAGTTACTTCCAATGGGGAACGAGCACACCAGCCAGATTGTCTCTCTCTCTGTCCAACGAACCTGCCCTCCCCATGGAATCCTCTTCAAAGCTGCAGCTGCCTTCTCTCCAGTCCCTGATATGCTCTGTAATAAGTCAACAGCTCATTTTAAGCCTCTATCTGCACAGAGCTGATATACCACATAATGGCATGTTCTTCCCCTCTACCTCCCTCTTTTCACTGAGCGTGAATTTTGGTACTTGAGGAAGTAAGTGTCTGACTGACTGACTGCATCTAGCCATCCACAGAGCTGGTTCAGCATGCGCTTCCTCTGCTCTTGCCAATGAGACGCTGGGACTCTGAGCTGCGGAGCCACCAGAGGGGCGAGAACAGTCACCCAGTCAGTCCTTGGCTTCTCTTTGCCAAGAAGGTTTCCAGCTATCACAGAAGTTTTTCCAAAGGTGGAGCGGAGCTCTACCCACTAGTCAATCTGACACTAGCATCTGGGAGTCACCAGACAGTAACGTCATTCAGTCATTCCCTGCCTAGCTGGATTCCAGCTGGCAACCCGGATATGACAGGGCCCATTTACCCTTCCTCTTATCCACCCATCTTCCCCACATCCTCCCGTTTGGACTGTGCTCCAACATAGAGGGGGACATGTCTCGCTTCTGCATAGCTGAACAGTTTCATTTCTGCTTCAGATCCAGTTTTCTAGAGTCATCATTTTGCAAGAATAATTATCTAGCAAATTGTTTTACTGATTCCACAGTAGATAGTGAGCTGCTGTCGTAGATCTTCTAAACGAAGATTTGTGGAAAGCAGCATCAATCTATCTAGGGCATGCATGGCCCTCCACACTAGGTATTTGAGCCCCTTGACCTGTGAAGTAGGGAGTATTATTCCCAATTTAAAGAGGAGAAACTGAGGCAAAAAACATGACTTGTTCAAGGTCCTACAGGAGTCTGTGGCACAGCCACGACCTCATCCCAGCTCTTCTGAATACCAGTCCAGTGCCTTAGCCACAAGGCCAGCCTTCCTCCCTCCCTTCTCCAAAAGTCGCTGCAGTTTAGCAGAGCAGAGCTCAAGGAAACCCCAACGCCAAACTGCCTAGTGAAATTAAGGGCTGGTCTACAGTATTCAATGATGTCAAATTTAGCCGCGTTATGTCGAAATAAAACCAGATCCATCCACACAACCAACCCAGTTTTGTCGACTTAAAGGGCTCTTTAAAGCAGTTTCTGTACTCCGCCTCGGCAAGGGGAGCAGCGCTAAAACTGAAATCGCAGTTCTGGATTAGAAGTACTGCGGATGCAATTCGACGTTATTGGCCTTCGGGAGCTATCCCAGAATGCTCCATTGTGACTGCTCTGCACAACACTTTCAACTTTGATGCACTAGCTAGATAGGCAGGAAAAGTCTTGGGAACTTTAGAATTTCATTTCCTGATTGACCAGCATGATGAGTTCATCAGCACAGGTGACCATGCAGTCCCACATTCGCAGACGCGCTCCAGCATGGTCAGAACGGGAGGTTTCTGGACTTGTCCTTCCCTCCTCCTCCACCCCTCTAACACTGCCTCAATCTCCCACCCTGCCATAAACGTCTCCCCCTTATTTTCACAGATAGTGTGTATCACACAACAAGTAGCAATTACAATTGGAATATTGGTTTTGCTGAGATCTAACCTAGTCAGCAAACAGCGCCAGCGAGCTTTCAAACATCCAAATGCACATTCTACCACCATTCTGCACTTGCTCAGACTGTAGCTGAACTGCTTCTTACTACTGTCCAGGGTGCCTGTGTATGGCTTCATGAGCCATGGCATTAAGGGATAGTCTGGGTCCCCAAGGGTAACTATTGGCATTTCAACATCCCCAACGGTAATTTTCTGGTCTGGGAAGTAAGCCCCTTCTTGCAGTTGTTCAAACAGACCAGAGTTCCTAAAGATGAGAGCGTCATGCACTTTTTCTGGCCATCCCACGTTGATGTCAGTGAAAAGTCCCTTGTGATCCACCAGAGCTTGCAGCACGAGGGAAAAGTTACCTCTTGTGGTTTATGTACTGGCTGCCCCAGTGTTCCAGTGCCAAGATAGGGATATGCGTTCCATCTATCGCCCCACCACAGTTAGGGAACCCCAGCACATTAAAGCCATCCACAATGGTTTGCACATTTCCCAGAATCACTACCCTTGATAGCAGCTGGTCAATGATTGCATTGGCTACTTGCACTACAGCAGCCCCCACAGTAAATTTGCCCACTCCAATCTGATTCCCGACTGACTGGTAGCTGTCGGGTGTTGTAAGCTTCCACAGGGCTATGGCCACTTGCTTCTTAACTGTGAGGGCTGCTCTTATTTTGGTGTCTTTGCGCTTCAGGGCAGGGGACAGCAAGTCACAAAGTTTCATGAAAGTGGCCCTACACATGTGAAAGTTTCACAGCCACTGGGAATTATCCCATACCTGCAACACTATGTGGTCCCACCAGTCTGTGCTTGTGACAAAGAGTCCTGTGCCACCTTAAAGACTAACTAACGTATTAGAGCATAAGCTTTCGTGGGCTAATACCCACTTTGTCAGATGCATCCGATGAATTGGGTATTAGCCCAGGAAAGCTTATGCCCTAATACTTTAGTTAGTCTTTAAGGTGCCACAGGACTCTTTGTCACTTCTGCAATTCCAGACTAACACGGCCACCCCTCTGATTCTTGACAGTCTGTGCTTGTTTCCCGGGCCCAGAATCAGCATTTCTCAAAGTTTTCCGTCCGCGGCCCCTTTCCGCTTTCTCGCATCCTCTCGCGGCCCGGGGGGATGTCCACTGAAATGCCGCTGAATAGAATGCTTCCGCTTTCGACGGCATTTTGGCGGGACACAAATAGAATGCTTCTGACTTCGGTGGTGTCCCGGGGCCAGTCCTGTGGCGGCGCCGGGCCACCATGGTCCTCCCCCCGGGGGGGGGGGGGTGTCTTGCGCACCCCATTTTGAAGACCACTGTTCTATGGCATGAACCTGGCCCAACGTCATCATGATGTCCCAACTGCCACATGGTTTTCTTCTAAGAATGTTTGTGTCCATGTCCTCATCACTATCAGGTTTTCATCACTTCCTCAGCCGGTTTTGCAGGTTCTGCACATACTGCTGAATAATGCAAGAGGCATTTACGATGGTTACAACTGCAGCGGTGAGAGGCTAAGTGACTTGTCCAAGACCCCACACAAGCCACAAGGAGATCCAGGAATAATATACCCAGGCGCCTTCATTTCCACACCCCTCCTCTTGACCTGTAAACCCCACACCATCAGCTTCTTTGTCTGCTCATGGCTTTCCTTAGCCCAGTGTGCTATCATATCAGGTGACAGTTTAGTTTTGAGGAAGGAATATATAATGAGGGGCTCTTCAGTCTAGCAGAGAAAGGTCTAACATGATGCGATGGTTGGAAGCTGAAGCCAGACAAATTCCGTCTAGAAATAAGGTGTAACATTTTAACAAGGAGAGTAGTTAACCATTGGAACAATTTACCAAGGGTTGCAGTGGACTTTCCATCACTGACAATGTTTAAATCAGGATTGGATGTTTTGATAAAACCTCTGCTCTAGGTATGATTTGGGGGCAGGTCTCTGGCCAGCGCTAGGCAGGAGGTCAGAGTAGATGATCACAGTGGCCCCTCTTGGCCTTGAATCTAGGAATCATCTCGAGAACATTCCTGCAGCCTCAGGGGACAAGGAATAAGACAAGACCATTAGGAAAGATGTCGAATGTGTGCTAGTGGCATCTCTCCTATGCACAACAGCATAGCTGCAGCTCCAAATAACTTGCAGCCAGATGATCATGGAAAATCTGCACAAGGATGCACTCAGAAACAGAAAGTTCTAACTACCTGCATGGCCTGCTCAGTGTCTTTCAGATCGTCCGGGAGAGTCCATTCTGTCTGTTAATGAAGAGAAGGAGATGGTTTCCGTCTATGTGTCTTTCACTATTGCGGCCTGCTCTGTTTAACAAAGCTGGACAGACCCTCATGTACACAGGATTTCCAGTGACACCAGTGAGCCCTCAGCATGTATTAGGGCCACAGGATCAGACATGCTGAAATGAGACAATGTAACTTCTCACAGTTACAGGGAACCCCCGCCCCCAACCCTATACTGAGAGTGCCTGAAATTTACATGTCAGAAACTAGATTTGCTTGTCTGTTTCCACTTCCCATCTTCTTCACCACACCCTCCATTGTGGCCCATCAGCTTCTCTCAGCTCATCTGGCTGCTACTGTCATGGCCAAATTTATTTGCTGAGTTCACACTTCCATCCTTCCTGCCTTGTCGTTAACTAGCAGCAACACCCAACACCCTAAATTCCATAGACGCCTACTGGGTCATAAGCGTCCCCTGTCCTCTGAGCTCAATCCCCAGTGGCATGGGCTGTAAAGCCAAAGATCTTTTTCTGAACCCTGCTCTTTGGACAGCTCCCACCACACACAGACTGTGACTGTATGGCCTGTAAAGTGACCAGAGAGCACAGGGGCAGTGTAGTGCCAAGACCAGCTACCTCACATATCCCTCACAAAAGCCAGGTGCGGCCTCTGGGGACCCTCTCTGGGATTTGTCCCCTGCCATGAGGAGTGAAACTTGTTCACACAGGTTTGCAGGAAGACTCCTCTGAATGCAATGGCCCCAATAACCATTTAACTTTTGCATTAGGAGCTGATCTGTTCAGAGGCTCCATTGGCATTCCTGTCTATTGAGGGATCGTGTCTGACTGCTTTCCACTGCAATCGTTAATAAAGCATCAAAGGCTGCTCAAAGGAGAGACAGCGACAGAGAGGGAGAGTTGGAAACTTCTTTTAAAAACATATGCATATTAATAATGTACAAATTATTCATGACTCCGCTTCCCCTCCCCCGACCTTCCCTGGCTCCCCTTTCCTGGGACACCAACTGAGTGATGTGGAGGAGCCTTCACACCGCGCCTCTCACCTTCCCAGTGGAGCTGCTTGGGACTAGATTTGCACAGGACGAATATGCAGACATCTCACTTCTTGAATACAGAAGCCCAAGGGGGAGACATGAAATGTACAATGTGGATGCTGCATATATCTTGGGACTCTAACGGCAAAGAAATAGGGCCTTAGTGGTCCCACTGGCAGCAGTTGTCCTTAAACGCAATCCATCTGACTGCCAAAGAACCCAACCGCACCCACAGAATGGCAGAGAGGCGCAAGAGCTGTAATGACAGCTACAGCTGAGAGACACATTTCTATGGTTAGGAAATGGGCACATTGTATTTCAGAGGAGCTGGCTGCATTCCTTGTAAGTTGCATCAATAACTGAACAGCATTAGAGAACCTGAGGAGCTTCCCATGACCCTTTGTACCAAAGCCAGGTGTGAGGAGAGGACGAAATTCAGGATGAAATTCACTCTTGAGCATAGAGCCCACACAGGGCTTTATGTATCACTGAAGCCCCTTTTACACCCTACATTAAAGGGTGAATTTCATCCTTGGTTAAGGTAAATTAAGCCAGATTTCTGAGGCAGAAGGAGGGTTGGATTACATGAGCAGGTTCTGGTTTTCCAATGACCCACTTCAGATTTGACCCGGCTCCCAGCAGAGTTAACGAGAGAGTTGTTGCTGACTTAACTCGGAGCAGATTCTGACTCCTTCGCAGTTGAAGTCCTGTAGCAGGTGCAGATGTCCCAAGAAGTCAATACATGAAGGATTATACCGGTTACTAACCACCCCCCAAACAATATCTGAAAATAATAGCCAGCTGTCATGCTTTGTGGGTCAGAGTCCATGGAGACAGAGCGCAATCCTTACACCGCTACAGATTTGTACCTGCCCAGACTCCGGAGGTAATTTAATGGCTCAGAAGAAAGGAAATAAATCTACTGGAAGGGAAGAGCTGTTTGTTTACATCTCTAGCCATGAACATTACCATGAGCAGCAGCAGCAGGTGTATGTGCAAGCACCATTTATTTACATAATAAAATTGCCAAGTAGATTTGTAGCTTGGGGCACCCTTGCCGCTCAGTGCGCGTGCCTAACTCCCATTAACACTAATGACAGCCGCTGTGTGTTCACCAAGCAGAACACAGACCCTCCGAGTGCCCTAATGGCTAATTTTAAGAGAGGCAAAGATGAAAATGTTTCATTGCGCGTGACTTCCCGCTCCCCACCCATCCCATCAGGTGGACCAGAATCACAACGCAGTTTGGACTGAACAGCCTGCTTTCCTATCTCCCCCGATTTGTGAAAGCTGTCGGGTCTGACGAGGAACTGCCAGTTCTTGGCAAAGAAGGGGTTACGCAACCCAACTCGGCTCTCAAAACGTCTCCCACAGACCCCTGGAGCACCCAGCATTAAAAAACAATTCCTCCAGCCTGCAATGGAATTCTTGTCATGCTTTGAACTTGGAAGCCTGTTTGTATTCTGTGCACAGCAGCTCAGAGCCTGCTGTCAGAGCCAAGCTGCGAGAAAGGGCAAAACCCTGCCGAGATGAAAGAATGCAAAGCATTGGCATAGCCTCCCCCTGGTGTTTACACCTGGAAAAAAAACCCACTCAAGGGCATCTTACAGAGAGCTGTGCTAATAAGCCACTCCTCGCTGGAATGAGCAACACAGCCGGGCTGAGGAAACCAGAGAGGCAGTAGCGAAGGAGACACTTTGGGAGCTCCTCTAAGTATCCGGGAGGCAAGGGGCTTCCAGTAAGACAGCTGAGATTGCAAATGATGAATACCAAGCCACCTCCCCACTCTCCCTGCGTTTAGCTAGTGGAGGGTCACCGCTGGCCCAGGATGAGTGCAGCTCCTCCTCATACTCTATTATGAATCAACAATCCCCACTGTCTTTATGGCTCAGGTCTAGGCTAGAAAAAGCCTCTGTGAGCCTCTTGTCAGCAGGATAAGATGCCAAGAACCTGCCTCAGAACTCCTGTCTCAAGCATCTACCTAGGCTGCTTTCTTACAGGGCAGAATGTCTCTCATGACACTTTAATGTTTCGTTTTTCATTGTGTGACTACGTTAGATACTCTTGCTCTGCCCTAGGGCTGTGGTAATATCCCTCAGTGCCGACTCACATAGATTCCTTCCCTAGCCCTGCTTGTCTCATGGTTCAGCCACTGAACCTCAACCCTGATTTTTGATCAATGGCACCTCCCCCTCCTCTGGGTGTGCACCTGCAGTAACCGCGTACAAATTAGGTCAGCAATTGCACACACACTTTCGGAGCACACCCATGCTTTCAGAGCACACTTTCACCTTTTTGAAAATGAGGCCTGGAATGGCCCCAAGTAATGGAGCTGCCAACATTTATCCTGGGACACTCCCCCACTCCAGCATTTACTACCAGCCCTGCCTGACAGCCACCTTCTCTCCCACTCTCTTGTAACGACCTCCTACCAGAGAGACATTTGTGTTCTGATGTTACGCTGTATTGCATTACCACACTCCCAGTCACTGTTCGGTTTGGGTTAGGCTTCAAAATTAGGCAAGTATCAGCCCCTCAGCCCTTGCTGAGGAAAGCAAACAACTAGTTGTCCAACTTTAGCAGCTGCCAAAGAAGCAGAAAGCATTGGATAAATACTCAATATTTCTGGAGGACATTCAATCCATTCCAAAGTCCGACTGATTCTCCAGGCAGACAGCAGCTGTCAGTCCAAGATCAGCCATGCTACTTGTGTGTCTAGGGCACCACGCAGGACTTTATGCCTTATAAAGTCCCTCCATTTCCCACAGAAGGATGTGCTGTGAAGTCTGCACAAGGGCCAAAACAGATGTCGTATGTTTTTGCCAACCACTGTAGGAGAGGGTATCACTTCCCATCAGGTAATCAACATCCACCTCAGCACCTGCACATCACCTGTTCAGCTTATGTCATAGACACAGCTTCCTGGTTTGACGTGACTGTGTGGACAGGAACAAGATTATCATACCACACTGCATCATGCTCTTGTTGCCATCTCCACCAGACGTGACTAGCTGATAGTCTTCATTTATTCAGACACGTGTATGGACATCATTGAGAAGTCCCAGTCCCATGCTCCAGATGCTTTTGCAGGGTTTCAAAATCACAGTAAGTACAAACTAATAGTTCTAGTAGCATCAGCTTCACCCACTGAGCCAAAACTAATTGATAGTGGGAAGTATCATCCCCCATCCTCCCTCAACAACCCTCCTCCGGTCCTCACAAACTCATGCGAACAGAGGGGTTCTGCAGCCTGTCCCAGCAGCCAACACATTTGGGCCATTTCAGGCCAAGAGGTGGAGGGAGGAGGATTCATCTACAGAGAATAGCCCCTTGCACAGAACCTCTTGCCCCACCATTTTAACCACAGAGTTCTCGCTCAAGTCCCTCTACCTATCACACCAATGGCAGTACAGAATGAGAAGAGAGGCAGACTCACAGGTGGAAAAGTACCAGAACATATAACTGCCCAAACTTCACTCAGAAGCCAACTGGTAGCCAATGGGAATCACAGAGCAAGTGTCATGTGCTCACAAGAAACCCTGATGAGGGATCAGGCTGTTGCATACTCCCCCAGCTTCCACCTCAGAATGGATCAGAGGTGGAGGCATGTGCAGAGAACACTGCAGCAATCTCCCCTTGTAAAGGTGTGGATGCTGGGAGAGAGGTCCTCATCTGAGAGGAAACGTCACAACCCCCTGGGCCGGCCTGGGAGATAAACAATCAGGTACAAGCAGAGGCCAGCATGGCTTTTTCTCATCTGCACTTAGCAAGGAAGTTGTATCTTGTTTCCAGTTCAAGTATAAGCTCTTTGGGAAGCCCCTGTGCCTTTCTGGGCATTCACATGGCACCCGGCACCTCAGGGCCTGGATCCTGATTGGAGTCACTAGGTACTACCACAGTGCAATAATGAATGGCAGGCATCAACCCACAATCAAAGGGAAAATCTAATGCCAGGCACATCTTCTGCTTCTCTCCCTTCAATGCTACCTGAATCTCATCTGGGCTGATACTCAGCTAGCTAGCCCTAAGCAGGCTCCAGTCGCTACAATGCTGGGAAAGGCACTCAGCTGCTCCCCCAAGGTCCCAGGAGAGGGTGACAACAGCATCCCGAAGTTCAGGTACCATACTTTGTCACTTGTTTTCGCGGACTCTCTGTGCAGGAGGAATGGTGTTTACCTATATGCTTGGACAATCCCTAGCATACTGTGGGTGCTACCTTAACAACTGAAGGCACTGTAACCCTTGACTCCTCACTTAAATGCCCTAACAGCCTTCCTGATATCCACTGGTGAGATATGATTTAATTTCAGGCTACACAAGATTCCCAATGTCTAGACTAAGGAAGCACAGATTGCCATGAAAGGCACCATATCACCAGAATGGAAGGGAACAGATAAGCAGCCATACCTTTGGATGCTTCTCTAAACCAAACAGCCAAGCCTCTGTAGGTTTGCTCATCATTAACAGGAACTCATGGGTGACTGATATGACACAAGTAGGCTGAGCCTCCCAGCTGCTCACAGCCAGAATGACTGCAGATGGGTTTGCCCAAAGGACAAGCCAGAAAAGAAGCTGGGTAAGTAAAAATTTGCATTTAAATATTTATAGAAATCCCCACAGATGACAAGATGAAAAAGAAAACTCCACGAGTAATAAATAAGTAAATGCTCCAAGGTGTGGCAGAGTAGCAGAGCGTGTCTGCCACTCAGCTGGTGTCACTTTGAAGAGCTGAGCCCTCATGTGTGAACTGCTAAAAAATCATAACTAATGATAAAAACATTAGAATAAAAACCTTTGCTCTGTGCCTGCCCTTTGCAGAACAGCGGAGGGATCAATTACGTGTTAGCTGAAGAGAGCAATACCTCTTCTTCCCAGTGCAGTGGCCTGCCCTTGTCTCTTGTGAGACAGATAATTAAATAAACCATTGAGACAGTGGTGGGCGAATGCTGGTGGGGGAGAACTGGCAAAAGATTTCTAGCATAAACTGTTTGTTTAAACATACAGGAGCCCCTTATATTTTTCCTTACAGCATAATGCCATTAGTTGTGAGCAAATATGCTCTCAGTAGTCTTGACTGAAACCCACGGGGATGGCTCTGTTGAAAGTACAGAGCCCGGAGCTATCACTTCCTATGATGTTATCTGTGCAGGATTACAGGGTGGATGGGAAGGGTTGCGAGAGGGAGCCTCTTAAAAGTTAGAGGCATTTGGCTCCTTTTCAAGCATCATCATCAGCCCGCTCTACAAACACAGCGCAAAAGTGTAACCACTTAAAGACATTTGGTCTTGGATTATGTCAGTTAAAAACAAGACATTACTTCCATACGCTGGGGAAAGAAGAGAAATAAGGTCACTGTAATTCACTGATTTGTCCTACGAGCTGTAATCAATTTGTGCAATTCCACTACCCTGTTTTCGTGCTCCACTTACAAGCAGGTTGGATTATGTAAACCAAAATGCTGAAAAATTGTCCAGCAAGCTAAACAGATTGGGTAGGCACCACTGGACTGCCTCAAGCAACAGTAAGAAGAGAGGGAGGAAGAGGAAGACACAAAAGCAGCAGAAGAAAAACAGACTGAAAAAGAAAGGAAGAAGAAAGTTAAGATTTAAACCAATTTACTCCTGAATAGGGCACCTCCTGCAATAATGAGATCTAGTGTTTGAAAAGAATCACCATCAGCTATCCAGCTACAGAAGACTGAAGGTTTCTAGAAATGTCACACTAACCTTTCCCATTCTCCCCTTGTGAGGTGACGTGCAAAGAATTCCAACAAGGGGGAGGAACCTGCCCTGGCAGCTGGGACGTGAACACGCCGCATCATCACATCCAAAGGTGGCAGCACAACGCTTGTGAACGTCTTGCCAAGCAAGAATGGTGGCACTCTTGGTAGATAGTCTGCCAAAGCTATTACAAATGCAGCGTTGTTGTAGCCACGCTGGCGTCAGGATATTACAGAGGGTGGGAGAGGTAATATCCTTTATTGGCCCAACTTCTATTGGTGAGAGAGACGAGCTTTTGAGCTCACACAATTCTCTTCTTCAGGTCTGGGAAACGTACTCACTCTGTATATTTCGCAGACCTGAAGAATCAGTCCAATAAAAGATATGACCTCACCCATGGGTCTCACTAAACCTTTACAAAGACTCTCAGCAAAACTGTAGGTTAACTCCAAACAGGGCAGTTACCAAGGCTGAATCTTCAGCACGAAACCTGGGCACGGAAGTTTGAAAAGCTGAGTCCTGATGGCGTTACGCTTGGCCTAGAAAAGAGGCAGAGAACACAGTACAGCATAAGTGGTCTCGACAGACTGCCGAGCCTCGTTTGGAATTGTGAGCTGCCTGCCCGACTTCCGCAAACACTGAATCCAGCTTGTCATTTAAACTCAGGCCACTCAGCACCCCCTCGCCATCTTCATATTCAGCTTCTCTTCAGAGAGCAGCAGTACCGGGAACCCCTCTCACACATTCTCAACCGGCTGCAGACACTCTCCCCTTCAGTGCCGCCTCCTTCTGGTTTGCTCAAAATCCTGTACCTGTGGCCACTGCATAACAGCGAAGATACAATCCCGTGAGCCCCGGCTCCCCATTTACCTTACCATGAATACTGCCCCACTAGAAACTATGACAGCCCCAGTGAACATAATGGGAACTTTGCCATTAATTTCAATGGGACCAACATTTTAGCCCTATTGTCCCCACCAATGTGACTCAGGTGTTTTTGTCAGATTACTTGCCACTGATCTTTCCCTGTGAGAGAGCGTCTCCTTTTTCAGGGTAGGCACAGAGGGGCTGTATATGCACCACAGCAATAAGCACCCACAAGAAAGAAGGTCTAATCAACAATCCAACGGCAATGTCTACTTAGTTCAAGCAGAAAGGTGATTGGTAGACACAGCTCCTCCTATCAGCCCACTTGCTCTCCCACTCAAATTCCCGTCTCCCCCTAACTTCTGCCGCTCACTTGTCATTGGCACTTCCACCTGGCCTACAAGACGCAACTTGTTGATTGTGCAGTATAATTGTGGAGGGAATCCTGAGCTCCTGCCCTGGGAAGGAAGGAAAAGTCGCTACCAACACCTGAAACCTGAATGAACTATGCCCTACGCTGAGAGAGTGAAAGAAACCAAGAAACCAATATTAACAGCCTGGTTTTCAGAGGTGCCAAGCACCTGCTGTTCCCAGTGATTCCAGCTGGAGCAGTGATTACACAGCACTTCTGAAAGTTGAGTCCTAAATACACAGTGCTCTGGTAAAATCAAATCTGCACCATCCAGAGCGTGTGATGCAATTAGAGATTAGCTTTTTAGAGCAGTGCGCAGGCACTGGGCCCAGTCCTGCTCTCCCTGACAGTAATGTAAACCTGGAGCAACTCTCTTGACTTCATAAAGTGGTGACTTACACATGCAGTTAAGGAAACACAGAGCTTCAGTTTTGCTATATTCCAGTGCACCTAAGACTTCGCAGCCATCAGAAAAACCTGAAACATTATTTCATTATAGCATGGTCAAACCTCCCAACCAGGAGGAACTAACCCGTAGCACTAAGAAAGAAAAGGTAATTCTCTCCTGGGAGCAGCATCTGTACTGATAGGAAACCAAAAACCATTTCAAGGCCATCGGGAACCTCTTAACCTAGTACACAATTTTGGGAATTCCTAGTTATCTGAACCACATTCGCCTTTATACCGACGAGGTCAGAAAAGTTAGCACGTTAGCCACCATGACATCTTTATACTTTTTTAACCTTAGACAGCAACTCTATGAAAAGGGCTGGTGGGAAGCACAGGCTCACGTTCTCCCAGCGGAACTTCACTGAGCTTTCCGAAGAGACACTGGGAATGAATCTGGCCTTCTGTCTGCACACCAAGAAGATTCAGTTGGATCTTCTGCTTAAAATCATCAGACACAGCTGTGCTTTGAGCGTGGCTGTTTTCGTGGTGAGTGAGCACACCAGCTTTCCACCTCTGCAGCCCTGGGTTCAAATTAAGAGAGGCTCACAAGTGAAGTGGGTCTGGTTGTCTAAACTTGATTCTAAATGAATATGCATCCATCTCGCTAACTCACTGTATTTTAGCTCAGCTCAGGGGAAGGCCACAAACTGGGCTTTATTTCCAGCAGATACCTGTAGGAACAGTGCCCCACGACACAATGCCTGGTTCGTGTGCTTTAATAGTGTAACAAGCAGAAAAAGGAACTCCCCGTCCCAACCTCAGAGAGAGCCAACACTTCCTCCTGTGGGCTCCCCAAACCGGTAAGCCACTCATAACATCTGCAACAGATTATAATTAAGCAATAATTTTTTAAAAATAGAATTTGTATTAGCTGAATTTATGACTAGGAGAGACATTGCAAACAAACAGAAAACTTGCATATTAGGATGCTAATTTGATGCATATCTATTTATAAACTGCTTTGATCGGGCTAACACGTTTTCCGTTTCAGGTGTCAGTGTTACGCCCACAAACATAAATGATTTCATTGACTGGGAAACACCTGCTTATCTCTAACGATAGGGAGAATGCCAGGGAAAGTCTATGCCAAGGGAAATACATTGTGGGCTGCTTAGTGTCATATTGCTCTCCCATTTTGTGCGTGGAGACATGACGAGTCAGATTATGTCAAAAGGGGGAATGGAAGCATATTCAGATTGACCCCAGCTGAAATAAACAAGGTACTATAAAAAAAGGTTTGCTTCATTGTTCAAGATAATTCACACAGATATTTGATATCTTTGGGCTGGATGGGAGCAGCAGGCTTTGCCTTATTCATCAGTATAAGGGGTGTCAATTTGTCCTAGTAAATTTTGGGTGTGGATGGCAAACTTCAGTTGGCTGGCTTAAAACCACCAACCCATGGAAATCAAAGCAAACCTCTGACTGTTTGTTGTGCCTTTCAGAAGTTTTAAAGAGGTGTTCCAGTGCCATTGGGAATCCAAGCTTGTCCCTTTTCTCCCATGTGACCCAACATAGGCTACCTTGGCTGGTAATTTAGTTGTGCCAAGAACTGTTTCCCTAAATGCTCCTACACTGAGCCACTGGCTGGACTGAATCATAGACAGAAGAACCTCAAACCAAAGCTAAAAAGAAAATAACTCACAGACTGTGATCCAGTGGCCTGTGTCCCTACTGTATACGTACAACAGTGCTTAACCAAGTTTGCACAAGACACGCAAGTGCAAGAAGGTGCTCGAGAGATGTAGTCCATAAGGGCTGCTTCAGAAAATCACTGGGCCCCTACACTCAAAATGAGATTTGTATCAATAGCAAAGAACCTGGGGTTTCTCTGGAGGGACTTGTGAGTGTTATCACTATTACACAATCATCACTAGGGAGCTGAGATCCCTATGATTTGTCGTGGTTCCTATGCGGTGATGGAGAAGTTCAAACTAGAAGCATTGCATACTCAGTGAGAAGACGTGCGAACAGCCTGAAAAGGCAGAAGCATGCCAAATTTGATGGGAAGCAGAAAAATCTTGCTTTCTCTGATTATGTTTTACTCTCAATCGGTTTCTCCGTCATTTCTCTGATCCCCCCCTCTCCGTTGTGGAATGTCTGGGGGGATTTTTCTACCCAGAAATAAAGGGAGAGCTGTACTCCAATGTCCTCCCTCTTCTAATGCCCTAAATGGAAGGATTTTAGGGGTGTTTCAAAGAGGCCTTTTGGCCTACAGAAATGTGTCCGATAGGGGCATAGAGGTTTCGAGATCACTGTAAAGGGATCTGGCAAGAACTCTGAATGCTATAACAAGATTCAGTAACATGAAAAACAGCTATAAGGGCTATTGTCTTTTTTAATAAGCTCAAAGTAAGAAGCTTAAAAGAAATGAGTCATCATTCTGAAATGCACATCAAACAAGTTAAATAACTTACTTTCTTAACGACATATTAATCAAAGTGCATGGATTCTTGAAGCGGATTCTGCTACCAACGAGCCTTCTATCTTCTCAGCCCTGATGCATGCATTAAGAGAGTTTTATTCTGACAGATCCAATATAGCAATCAATAAAATCTTATTATATAGAGCTGAGATACAAGGATTTGTAGCAGAATTTATGCACTACCTTCAAACCCAGCGCTATTTCATGTCTCTGCCTGAACCTGTAATTGAAAATAAATCTCCCCATATACACCGGATTCTAATTTTCTGGATGTATGGGCAAATCTGACTGGAAGCCAGCCCTCCCTTGGGGACAAAGCAGCTTTGCCATCTTCTCTCTCACACTGATCAGGCCATTGTTTTGCCAGATTCCTCAGGACAAGGCTGCATGGGGCAGACTGATGAGACTTTGGGCACTATACTGCTTTTGGAATCCATACAACCCCTCAGAATCCTTCTGCTCCCCAATCAGGACTCTCAGGACTACATATTGGCTGCCTTGAAGAAGATCATCACTTACTCGGCAACGACAATGTAAACAGCTTTTAACCTGTACAGGTGCCAAACAGCTTGGGAGGATGGGCAGAGGAGTGGGGAGGAGAACACAGAAGAAGATAATGTTGGCAATGACCAGAGTAGTATTTGTAGACCAATATTCTTCAATCCATGGGCCTTGCTTGGTGGTGATGCAGGGGATGCTCACTTGGGTGTGAGTTTCTCATTCCTGGGCTAGTTCACTGGGAAGGGATCACACTGAGAAGAGAGGGAGGACCTTATGCATTTTCATATGGATTTGTCTCACTCTGCTAAAATTCAGCACTGCTCAGGTATATGACAGTGGGTGGATACCCAGCAGTCTCTAGAAATGGCGGGAGGCCTTTGATCTAGGCAGCTCTATCGATAGCATTAACACAACACAAATACACAAATTCACCCAAACCGAAGTGAGTGAGAGAGGCAGACAATGGCCCTGGTGCAAATCTAATGGAACGAAGAGGAAGGCAGCAGCAGGAAATAACCTACATGACAACAACAGTCCAGACTCTTCTCAAAGGATCTTGGGATTATGCAAGTCGTGAAGTATTGCCAGCAGCAAGGTTTTTTTAAAAACACAGATTACTTTAGACCTATCTGTCCTGCCTCTTAAAATGAGAACATCTGTAGAAGAATGTAGGTATGTGTTTCTTGCATAATGAATCTATGGGCTTGTCTCTTGTTCGAAGAAGGATCAGAGACCACAGGTGCATTACTGTTGTATTGAGCTCCTTCCCCTTCTTGGTGTAGCTTTCATCAAGAGCGCTGGAGGGAGCCGTGCCTAGCATGAATACTTTTGGGGCTCGTGGCCACACTCGGCAACATCAGTTCTCATTTCTGTAAACAGGGAATGACCATCCTCAACCCACAGCATGTTTTTGAGAAATGCAGACTCCATGGTCCTGCTTCAGTGCAGGGAGCTGGACTAGACAACCTCTTGAGGTCCCTTTCAGTTCACCATTTCTGTGATTCTGTGACCCAGGCCTTCGCCTTTCAGAGAGGAAGAAGGAAGTTTCGTAAAGGAGTTTTTGGTAAAAAGGGAAAATAGGCCACTGAAGTAACAGTTAACCCTGCTTTCTTTTTCATTTTTCCTCCCGTGCTTCCCTGAGAAACGTATGGCAATCACATTTACAGAGGCACCGACTGGCCAAGGAGGAGAGTATTGGGCAAGGCAACCGAAGGGAACTGGGAGCACCCAGAAAAGCTGAAGAGATTGATCTGCCTGAAAAGTGAACCTGCAGCTGCAGAAAGTGAAACATATGGTCGCTTGACAGATGCCGGCAATAGGTAGTTCTACAAGTCCTGTTACACCTTTCAAGAGTGTTTAGTAAATGGGATTGGGCCTTAAAAACCCTAATCTTATCTAATGTGGATCATCCAGCCTGAGAGTGGTGCACTGAACAATGGTGTCAGCTGGAAGGACCTGATGGAGAATGAAGTAGTCAGGAAGAAGTTATGGTTTAGTAGGGATGCACTGCAACAGTGAAGTCCTCTTGATTCCAAATTACCATGAGTGATTTGGGATCAATAGCTACCAGGCAAATAACAACCTTGACATGGAAATCTATGGGATGAAGGAGCTTCCTGATAAAATAATCCAGAGTTTTTGCAGACTCAACCTGAAGGATTAATTTTGAATACATCAAACTGGTCTATCCTTCCAGCTGGAATAAGATGGTTGATAGCAAGACGCTGCAAAGCACATGTCTCTGTAGGAGAGTCTATGAGAGACTTTATCATCACAAGAGAGCTCAGTGAACAACCAGGTTTCTTCTCCCGTGCCTGTGTTTTATGGTGGTGCCTTCATAAAGGAGAACACAATGGGGTGGAGAACTGACTGTATACACTTCTTTGAGGGCACAAAAGAATGAAATGGGTGCCAGTTGCCCTTCACTGGTGATTTTTTTGGGTAGGATAATAGAATTGATACTGTACACAACCCAGAGGGATGAACTTGAGCAAGCATGCAGGCATTCCAACTCTCGGGACTTTAGAAAATAAAGAAAGGTTTCCAATGTGCATCAACCAGGGGAATTTGCTTCCCCATTCTTGCCCTCTGGTGGATTACACACTGCACAGGGCTAGAGGGGAGTTTGTACTTCTGAAAATTCTACATCTCAGCTTCATCCATGCCATCCTGACAATCAAATTGTTGGGAATGGAGGCTAGTTCTGACTTTCTTTGATGTGGGTCATTATGCTTTTTGAATCAAAATCGGTTAGAAAGCTAGATTACAAGAGTTCTCTATCTCCAGCTGGATTCTCCAAGAACAATGAGACTTGACTGGCCATCTTCAGAAATTTAAGGTTGAATTTGCATAGCGATGCATTGGAGCTGAGTGCACAAAGCCTGTTATCTGGTAACTGTATCAAATACGACACTTCTCTGAACACCCTGCAGTTGCCACTTGTCATGTGTGAAGATCAGCCCAGGATTTGCATTCTCTGCCTTGTTTTATCATCATCACAGATTTTATTTTATTGTTTACTACCACTCTTAAGTGGGATGTTAGCTAGGGTGGGAACTGAGTTACTACAGAGAATTTTTTGCTGGGTGTCTGGCTGGTGAGTCTTGTCCACATGCTCTGGGTTTAGCTGATTGTCATATCTGGGGTCTGGAAGGAATTTTCCTTCAGGGCAGATCGGCAGAGGCCCTGGGTTTTTTTGTCTTCCTCTGCAGCGTGGGGCACAGGTCACTTGCTGGGGGATTGTCTGCACCTTTAAGTTTTTAAACCATGATTTGAGGACTTCAATAGCTCAGACACAGGTTAGGGGTTTACTACAGGAGTGGGTGGGGGAGATTCTGTGGCTTGCGATGTGCAGGAGGTCAGACTAGATCAGTGGTTTCCAAACTGGGGTTCGTGAACCCCTGGGGGTTTGCAAAATGCTACAGAGTGTTCTCGGGAAAAAAATCCCTAATGGCGGACAGAGCTGTCTCTAGGAACCCTGGCCAGCAGCCCAGAGCCCCTGGACTTCCAAGAGCTAAGCAGTTCAAAGCAAGCATATCTTTCACACTGAAGAGATTTAAACTTAAAGATTCCTTATAAAAAAATGGAAAGGGAGGGGGATATTTTTTTGCTGTTCTTAAAATTAAATCGGCAGCTAGTATTGTTTTTAAAATTATTATGAAGAACAAGTTTAAGATTTATTGTAACGTGCGTTGTTTGCTTGGACTGCTCAAGACCAGAATGCTTGTGAAGGAGGAACTCTTTGAGTTGGCTTCTTAAATACCTTCATGCTGTTTCACATCTGATACTCCTTGCTGAAACAGAGGACCCTTGTCTTATAACAGGCTTATTCAAAGTATTACAAGCTACGAAAGCAAGATCTTGGAAGAGTGTTGTCGTTTTCATAATGTAATAAAAATACTATAATGATAAATAATAATAATAAATAGTGTGTAATAAGCAAGCCATAAAAACAAATGTTATATTTCCATGATCACTGCTTTTATAATTTATACTCAGGTAAAGGAGAAAATCCCTGGAAATATTCAGTTTTAGAAGGGGGTTCACAAGACTTGACATTTTAGTGAAAGGGATTCACAGGTTGTTAAAGTTTGGGAACCACTGGACTAGATGATCATAATGGTCCCTTCTGACCTTAAGTCTATGAGTCATGAGAGCCATGGACAGTTGCATGTTTCTCCCTTCTTCCATCCTCATTGTGTAGACAGACATGTTAAAGATGTGCCTTTGTTTGGATAGACTCGTCACAAGATGTAACAAGAGTGACACTCTGTGCTTTCCCTTGCAATAATTATTCTTCATTTGTGGACCTGCTGGTTTCTAGGATTGCCATTAACAATCAGTTGAATGCTAAATTACAGCTCAGGAGTTATTAGTGATCGCACTGCACACTGTTTCCAAGTTTACTCTCCTTACATCTCATTTCTACTCCAGCTGAGCGCACACTTCCATATGTCCTTGAAGAGTGCGTGAAAAACCTTGTCAACAGCCTGTGATCACACTAGGCTGGGTCCCTCAGCCACGCTAGACATTTGCATGTAGCGGTACCCGTAACACAAATCAGGGTTCTGGCTGATGTCAAAATGGCCTTTTACCAGTGCCACAGGGATGTTAAGACAGTTCAGCACCTGCAGAATCAGAAGTAAAGTCACTTCCCTCATTCGAGAGCTGTATCCACATGCACACATGTACACACTTACAAATATTAGTGCATTATCTGTAAACCATCACTGTACTGTAGCTATATTTTATCTCATTTGCATTCTAGTGGTATGCCCTCTATGGCAAAGTTAATGAACTCCAGTTAACACATTCAATTCATTCTTAAAATCGCACTTAGTAACAGCCATCTAGCTACAACATACAAAAGCCTTGACTCTATTGAATGGCTTCTTACAGTCCCACTACAGCAGGGGTCAGCAACCTTCCAGAAGTGGTGTGCCGAGTCTTCATTTATTCACTGTAATTCAAGGTTCCGCGTGCCAGGAATACATTTAAACATTTTTAGAAGGTCTCTTTCTATAAGTCTTTAATATAGAACTAAACTATTGTTGTATGTAAAGTAAATAAGGGTTTTAAAATGTTTGAGAAGCTTCATTTAAAATTAAATTAAAATGCAGAGCCCCCCTCACTGGTGGCCAGGACCTGGCCAGTGAGAGTGCCACTGAAAATCAGCTTGTGTGCCGCCTTTGGCACGTGTGCCATAGGTTGCCTACCCCTGCACTATGGGATTGGGAGCTCTCAGTCTTTCAGAATGAAAATAAATATTTATTTTCAATAAGCAAAAATGATGGTCTAGGAGGGGCTATGGTTTTACCGTTGATATAGCCCCTCTAGTTATCTGAGTCCACTAGCCCTGGGATAAGCCTGTCTGCATGATATCTGCAATGGATGGGGAAAAAGGTCAGAAGCAAAAAATGAAAGAAAGAAAGAGGGGGCTGGAGAAAAGAGAAAGAAAAAAAAAATCTCAAAATTACCCCCTCCCCCCAACATTACCACAAAAATATCAAAGATGAAGCCAGACTTGGTGGATTGCTAGTGGCACCCTCCGACCTGTCCCTCACCCACGGCTGCGGCTGCTCTCATCCCCCCCACCCCAGTATTCCTGGCTGATAGGCTTAATTTGGCTGGTGAAAGGGTTAAGTTTAATTTATACTGATTTCTATTTAATATCATTCTCTCCCCGTAGGAGCCGGCAGCTGTGAGCTGATTGTACTCTCTCATTATGCAGTCTGTATCGCTAATGGCCTGTGACAAAGGCATGGCATCTTCCAGGCCTTACCCCCGAGAGCCAATTAAACACACATACTCCCTTCCTGTTTGCAGCGCATTACAATGAAATTAAACTGAATTTCAGAATCATTTTCTCCTAAAGACATCTCTTTCCAATAATTAATGCATGCTATTCTTTTGCATTTGAAATATTCATCAGGAGTGTTGACTAAAAATTTTTCTAAAGCTGATTGCCCTGCACTTTGCGGCGCCTGCTGACACCGTGGCATGAAACCCCGCGGCTGGCATGATACCAAGATCAGTGGCGACAAATGCGATGTCGCAGCCCCGTCATTAATTTTTAAAAAGTAAAGCTTTTCTTATGCACCACAAAATAAACAAATGGGCCACAATGAGGGCACCGGACACTCAGCCCGGAGATGGCACAACTGACATGCAGCAAGGGGGGAACTGGAAACGCTAGTCCTTACGGTTAGATCCCTGTGTTAATACAAAATTTGTATCTGCATCCAAGCCATAAAAACGGTTCACGGATATAAAACCGGTATCTGTGGATTTGTAGTGCTGTAGTTGTGTTAGGGTTTGGGTAGATGGAAATTTAAACCAAAACCAAAATGCCCTAGCTTGTTTGCCACTCATAAGATTAATGGTCAGTTGGGCTGGATACAGAGAGAACAAATATGCTGTGTGACTTTAGTCTATAATTCAAACAGTTCATTGCCACTAATAGAGATAATGGGTTCAGAGCAATACAGAGATACTAACTACCTGGCTGCTTTAACATGCATAACACAACTTCACAAGGCGTCCTGTGGCGTCATTGCACTGAGACTCATTTTGGGATCAATCTATTTTCTTACTGTACCTACAATTCACGAGTGCTCTGACCAGCAGTGCTGAGCTTTGGCTGTGCTCATTCTGAACATTTGCTGTGCAGAGTTTATTCAAGGAAAAGTCACTTCTTTTCTGGTCAGGAATTATCAGCAGCTTCTCATTTGCTTGAATTTGTTACTGCACATTATTTGCCAAATAATGCCTGATTGGGAGACTGGACACGAGTGTTTTGAGTGTTTGAAATTCTACCTGTGCTGGTTTGGACTGAAACTACAGATTGCATGGTTTTGTTCATCAGATTGCTGCTATCAGAGCCTGTTTTAAAGCAGGGGTTTCTGTTTTCTCAAATGCTTGCTCAGAAATAGCATACCATCATGGCAGGAATGGGACCTGCATGCAAACTGTATTGGTGCCATCGGACACACTGTAACTTGGTATCCAGAATGAAATGAATAGTAGAGCTGGATGCGAAACAGTTTTCCTGGCCAATGAAAATTTTTGAGATTTCAACATTTTCTTCTGTCCCAAATCAGTGAAAAAAGTGAAGAGCTCAACAATTCTCATGAGCCAAAAACCCAAAACAAAAAATCATTTTGGGTCAATGAAAATGCTTTGTTTCGATTTTGACCAGTTTAAAAACAAGTAATTTTTCTATAATTAGCTTAAGTTTCCAAATGAAAAGTTGTTGTGAACTGGAAAACTGGAATTTGTTTTGAAAACATCAAACCAAAACGTTTCCACAATTTCACATTTTTTTGAGTCAAGAAATTTGAGACACGGACCCTCCACCATGAAGTTTTGATGAATCGTCATTTAACAGGTTTCATTGAAAAATTCCTGAACCACGTCCTGCAGTCCTTATTGCAGCATTTTCTGCATCTTCTTTGTTCTTCATTCTACAATCCATTGTTTTAAATACTCAGGCAGGTTTGCCATTGCTGATTATGTAAACCAAGCAAGTTCTAATTATGAAGGGCCCAACCCCACTGAAGTCAATGGAAGTTTTGCCACTTTTTTCAATGAAAATAGGATCAATCCCCTATGAACAGTGCTAAGTAATTACTGCTTTTCAGGTGTGCAGGTACTCCAGTAGGGGGGCCTGTTTCAGTTAGATCGATGTATACGTATTTATCAGCTTCTCTGGTTTGCAAGCCAACAGACTAAACCTCTCTCTGTTGCTTAGGGATGGGGCGTGCTGACTGGTATGAGAATAGTGAAACCGAAGAGCCTATCTGGACCAGCTTCTATTTCTGAAGACAATCCCAACTTGGGAGAGCCTGCCCACACACAGACAACCAAGGACTCAGACACATACCCAAAATGGAGTGATATGCCCTCTCACTCATCGCTTTCTTCCTACAGCTGGGCGCTGTGGTAGTGCCTTGCTTCCAACCAGATGGGAGAGGGAGGAAAGATCTGCAGGGTGTCGCCTACTGACACCAGTGTTGGCACTGCTCCATGAACCGGACAGCAGCAAGACCCCGGTGGAACAAACCGACTTCCCCTCCCCTCCTGCTGTTCATGCACACCCCAGTGGGACCAGCACAGTACCTGTTATGAACCAGCCATCAGGTGTGAAAGCTTCTTTTGTTTTTTCAGGTCTGTTCCAGTATTCTCGAAATACTGTAGGCCCCTTAACGAAAAGGTCCCCTTCTTTGCCTTCTAAGCCGGGGGTCACCTAGAGCAAATGGAGAATGAATGCATTCTTCAAAGCAGTGACAAATATTCATACATCAATCACGATAGGGATGGAAATCTGAGATGGCTAAGTTACAGCGTCCTAAGCGATGAGGAGTAGGGAGGCAGGGAGTGCCTTTGGAACTCCCTTTGACTGTGAGCCATGATTTTCTTGGTCCATCGGCTCTATCTCTTACTTTAACTGAGAAGCAGAGAGAGAACAAAGTTCTAAGCTTATGTAAGCACCTCCTAGCTCATATGGGATTGATATTTATGCATAGTAATTGATACACAGGAACTGTCCTACTGAAAACTCTCATCTAGCTAATTTGGTACCTGAACCCTGACAGAAGCCAATGGGAGCTTCCTCCAAAGAAAAGCAGACATCTCATTAATGCATCTGGCCAATTGTGAAACAACATCTCATCAGGGAAATGACTTCCCGATGGAGATCACCTCACTTTCTGGTGCAGAAAGGCTGATGACCTTTGCATTTTTGACTATGCCTAGATTCAAGGGCCATACGAGACCACTGTGACCACCTAGTTTAAAGCAATTATTATTCTGTTAAGGTCATTTTATTTTTTTTACTCTTGTTACATTATTTGCCTCAATAATATGCTTAGCAGACAGTTTCATGGGTTAATTATGCTATACACTGAATTTAAAAAATGAGATTCCTCTTTGGTGTTTTACTTTTGCTGTTGAGAAAGCGCAGGTCCCTGCTTTTCACCCAGCAATACTGCTGAGCTGACTGCATCACACAAATGCCAATTTGCCAAATGTCTGAGAAGGGATAAGAATTTACAACCCTAACTCCTCACCATTAGCAGCACATTCCCACCCTCCAACTCGAACAAACAACTTCTGACATGGATTAACTGTCTGCTCCACTACTGTGATGATTTTTAGGTTCAGAGACGTGACTGGAAGATGGATACCCTGTTCTGCTCTGACATACGGAGCTACATGGAAATATAAATAAGGGGTGTGTGTGGACGGTTACTTCAGGAGGTGGCAAAAGTTATTCACAGTTCTCAGACTTTGTAAATCAAAATGCCAAATCTAAAGATAATCCTCTCTCCTGGAAGAGAGGATCGTATATATCTATTATAGATTTGTTCTCCTAAACCGTTCCCCAAGGAGGAAAAGTGCTTAACACACTTTCAGTAGTAGGATTCTTTCACTGTTGGAGACCATCTGTATCTCTCTGGGCCAGCTCCAGCAGAGAGCAAGCTCCCTTGGCTTGACAAGCATTTTTCCTGGAGTGCCTCTCACCTAGCATCTCGGGTCATCTCCTACACCATGACGTCAGTTGTGTCCTCTAACGTCTTGTGACCTGTATTCATAGATTTTCTTTTCTCTAATGGTGCATCTTAAATGCCTGATCTGGCCTTCCTTGCTGGGGGAGCCAGTCGCAGAAGCAGTGCAGCAGTATGAATGGTTTCTCTGTGACATCATTGGAGGGGCCCTTCCAATGTGAGCATGACGGCATTGCCCCATCAATGTGCTGCACAGCTGATCCAGGGTGCGGAGCAGTCTGTTTACTGAGTATGAATGTGGGGGGAGGAAGGGAAGGGAGGTTCCTTGGCAATAAGAAAAGGCTCTTGCTGCTCGCGTCACATTTCTTGCAAGGGCAGGTGTCATGCATTGCTCCCGAGCCCCCTTTCCGACATCTCCAGGATCACCACAGGTGTGCACTGCAGAGACTCCCTCCCACTTGTCCTGACTTGGCAAGGCAGCTCCTGTCAGGTACGGAGCCTTTGATGAGGCAAAATTAAGTTGACGAGAGAAGCAGGTTTCTGGATGACACACCTACTAAATGACTTGATCCTGAAGACAGCCCGAGTTGGCCATTAGAGAGCTGTTGCCAACCAATCTGTGTCTAGCGATGATAGCAGCCAGCTTAGCTGGGATCATTTGGTGGGTTGGCGGACGACTCAGCTTTTCAAATGACAGCTGCAGAGGACTCCAGACGCCAGCTGGACCACTTGGCACTTCCAGCAACCTTCGCCTGGCATGGGAGAAAAGTGAACTCCTGCCCTCCTGGGGAAGGCAGCAGAACCTTCTCTTTCCACCTGTCACGGGATGCTTGGCCACGTCCTCCAAAAGACCGTAACCCTCGTCTAACTAAGACACCACCAGATCCAGAGAAATATATTCCAGGAGCACCCTGAAAAATACACAGTTTAATATGTCAGGCCAGAGCTGCTGACTGACCTGTGCGCTGGGACCTAAGCTCTTCTGGTAAATGCCCAGGGGGTCTTCAGTCTCTAGGTCACTTACTCAACCCTAGCCTGGATTAGCGGAGACAAAAAGGCATTGCCATCTGATAGCTGCTCGATGGGCATTTTAGCGTCCAGAACACAAACACCTCTATCACCACTGGCACTGCTCTGTGTCCAATTTCTTTAGAGAAGCCAGGAATGGAAACTCTACTCTGCCACACTTGGTTGGGGTCCTGCCAGGCCAGGTGGGAAGCACATTATTTGATGAGGGAAGGTAGCATGGGGAAAGCTTGCACTGCTGCCTGGTGTGTGGACAATTGGAAGACTTCACTTTGCAGAGCTGCCAATGCAACATCTTTCCTTTGTTTGAAAAGAGACATGAGAAAATGAAAACCGATATATCCTAGAGTGTCAGGTATCCTTTCAGCTCTTCTAGAATGCAAGGCTACAGAGACACCTCAGCATTCTGAAAACTTGCACCAGCAAGTCCTATACTGAAGTTATGAATGTAACATGAGGATCCCATGAATTTGAAGAATCACAGGAAGTTCTCCAGACAAGATGGGACACTGGTGTGAGCCAGAATGGTACCTCATCTGTCCCTAAAATATATGTAGCTTTACAGCTGTGAGGATGCAGATGCAGAAGAGACAAAAAGTGCAGAGACAGAGGTTGTTGTGGATTCTGCTCATATCCAGTCTACTCCTGAGGACCCTCCTCATGAATATCCATAAAGGAAGTTTTTCAGATCACTTAGGTTCTGTAGCTCTTGCCACACAGACAAAATACTGAAGCCAGTTCTCCTGGGTGGGGCTGCTCTGATATGCCCAGGGCCCTGCCTTATGGTGATTCCATGGCTGTGGCTCCAAACAGTGTGCCCCACGAACAGGGTTGGGGCTTTTTGGGCATCATGCCCAAAGAAACGAAATAAAGTCTGAAACATGCAGCACGTCAGGCTTAGCATCTCCACAAAACTGTCAAATGGTAACAAGGGTTCTCTGCTTCAAAACGCTGGAAAGACCTATTCTTAACCACGTTTGGTAACTCATTTCCCTAGGAAAGTCCAGCTTAGAAGCCATGTGCAGTTTTACAAGGCGGTCTCTCTTCACTCAGTTTTCCTGCTGGTATAGCTGTGGCGTCAGATGGCAAATCAAGTTGTTCAAAGTCATTCAGTGTCTCAGCCCAGAGGAGAGCTCTTTTCACTGCCAGTCCCAGGCTCTAACCATTGGACAATAAAGCTTCTTACAAATGATGCCAAAGAAGCATCACTTTGGCTTTAGACATAAACATTTCTCAACACACATGCTCCAATAGAATCAGTCTGAGTTTCAACTGGATCTAAGCACTTGAAGCTACATCGCTGCTAAAAATCTAAAAGACAGAATATATATTATCCCCCAATGTACATGTATTTAATTAATGGTCTGAGCCCCTGAAGTCAAGTCTTTGAGCTGAAAGGTTACTCCTCAGTTCCAGAAAGGTGGATATAGGAGACACAGAGAATGACTTTCCAACTCACTAGGAGCTGCATTTGGTTCTTCTGCAGCTCCTACTTGATCCGATGTTTTCTTTTCTTAGATGTTGAAACAAAGATTGATGTAAATCAGGAAACAGCAACCTCTTTAGACATAATCTGTCCAGCCCTCTACAAAAAATAAGCCGTGCTGCATTGCAGCACAGGAATGTGCCTGGGCATTTTTACCTGTCCTTATAAAAGGTCTTTGCAGAACACTTGCCATGCCCCAAAAGGAAGGGAGGGAATATCTCTTTAGCTGTGTGGGTGAACAATCCAGCGTAGTATTTACCTGCACGCTGCTCTTCCGTGCATGAATCAAACCTTGAACAGGCTCCAAATTTCTTGTCATATCAACTCAAATTTTGGCAGAGGCTCAACCCACATCTTATCTAGAGCAGAGCTCCTTGGCAGCAGGCACCTCCCTGTTGTGTAATTTAATGATGTTATGGCTGGCTTGCAAACAGTAAAACAGAAAGGCCGTGACGTTATCTTAATAGGATTTTGCTTGCTGAACTCAGAATGTCACTGGCACTGCTCCCCAGTGTCCAAAGAGGATGCAAACCACTTGAGTGCCGGCAGCTCATAAATTAAAATTCAAGGTTCAAGGCACTTATCAGTTACAACTACTCACCTTTGACACAGGCCCAAATCATAGGCACACACCAAGCCGAACACACTGCTACAAGTTTCAAATTCTGGGCTTTCGCCGCAGTATCATACAGCTAGCTAGCTAGTTCGCTCCTCACTCTGTCAAATCTCAAAGGTATCCTTTGTTGATACACTGGATCTAAGTTACACGCAGCTGCTGAAAGCATCAGATTGCTAATTGCACAGATAGCCTATTCTCCAAGTGCCATATTTTAATGCACATTTCAACTGCTTTGTATTCTAGCAACTTTAACATTCAGACAGCGTGCCCTAGAAGACTGGCGTTTGATAGCTTTCCACTGTAAACCGGATTCAGCAAATTGAACTGCACCTGCCGACGCACTAGATAAGATTACATTTTCCACACACGAAAATAAAAGGTTGTAATAAATCCTCCGAAGGAATACATCCGTGTGATTATAAAATACGTATTTTCAATGCTTCCATTTTATCTCTTCATTAGCCGGAAGCCTCAGTGGCTTGTAAATATGTGGGAGTTCCCACTTGGCAAGTAGCCCTTTGATTTGCTCAAAGTGGCCATTTGTTTTCCTGCAATTGCTGATGCACACTGCCCCTCTCTGTAGGGCAGTGCTCTTCAAACTTTTGGCGCCGCGGCCCCCTTTCGCACTCCCTCTTCCGCTCGCGGCCCCCCGAGGTATGTCCACCGAAATGCCGCCAAATAGAAAGCTTTTGCTTTCTTTTGGTGGCATTTCGGTGGGCCAAAAATAGACTGCGACTTCGGCGGTCTCCCAGGAAGGATCGGCGGCAGCGCCGGGGTCTCACACAACCCCGGGATGGTCTTGCGCACCCCCGGGGCGTGCGCACCCCAGTTTGAAGACCACTGCTGTAGGGAACCACCGGAGAGGAGTTTATAATGGACGTTAATGGAGTTAGACCTTTCATCAGAGGTCGCCTTGCGCTATGGAGCAAAGGGGCACGGCACAGTACCAACACAGCAACAAGCTTTTCACACAAAGTGCAAAAGTTGAATGTGTGCTTCAGTGGAGTCCTGCAAATGCCAGCCAGCCGCCCCTCACCAACGGTCTACCCTTCTTCCGAACAAGTGCTGGATACATACAGTCCACAGTCCGCAGGCTGCAAGCAGGGCAGTCCTATTTGATAGGCCTCGTAAAATCTTCTGATGGGGAAAGGTCAGCTCCAAGAGATCTCGTGAGGCCTGTGACGGCAGCAACCCCTCCGGAAGTGATAGGTATGTTTGTGTTACACCTGGGGGGGAGTGAGGGCAGGAGGAGGGGGGAGCAGTGGAGCGGGATGGGAGAGGTGAGAGGAAAACTTTTTTCTACTTCCAAAGCTTGAAGCCCTTCACATCTAGAACATCTTAGGCATTTCACATGGAAGAAGAATCTGCCTCTCCTGTCCTTCTTGGTGCCCCAAGTCTCCTGTCCTTTCTCCCCGTCTCTCTTCCACACCACCTGCTTCTCCTCTATGTGCCCAGTGCCATGGATCGCCCTGCACACTCTACCGTGCACCCCCTCCTCCTGCCGCTGCTCAGCCCTCAAACTAAAACCACTGAGCACAACTCCACGTGCACCCCCTCTCCTCCTCTTCTCAGTTCATGTCCCCCTGGTTCCCTACCCTCCTCTCCATGCCCCTCCAGACATACCACCCCGCGGCCTAGGACTTCACTTCTCAGTATCAGCCCCCTGGTTTCTCATCCATGACCCTGCACCTCTAGCTCAGCATTTCCCAGAGTCAGTCACACGTCAGTTTGTTTTCACGAGCATTGGGGCACATGTTTGTGAGAGGAGCTCTGTGTAAGTGTAGCTGTAGCTGCAGGTTCCTCAAACATTTCTTGTAGCAATACAGTCCTATGTGAGATGGTCAACATCCTACTTCCTCCTCATTTCCTGGCCTCGCTCACTGATCTCAGAATATTTGGACCTCAAATACAATATAAATAAGTGTTTCACTCTGGACTTGGACTTTAGTGAAAGCAGGAGAGGACCAGTGTTCAAGCTGATGCTCCTCATTAATAACAGAGCACAGTGAGAACATCTTACATAGAAGAGGGACTTCCCCACTCACAGAAAAAAATCACTGTAACCAGCATTACCATCTCCACACTGCACTGAAACAGTTCTGGACTTTCCTTTTCTTTCACTGGAAAAGGAGTATTTCCCTAGACAAGAAGTAATTATAGACAAGTTCCTCTATAATTACAGTGTGATGAGTGTCACGCAACACAGAGTGCTACCAAATAGTGACCTTGAAGAGAAACCTGAGGGATGGGAGAATCTGCCTATGCTAATTAGGACCTGCAGAGATTCCGACTCAGGCATTGTGCACAGAAGGTAACATCATCTCAGCACACAGTAACTGAAGACAGTGATAATGGTGATGTTTCCTAGTGGGACATATGTCATGAAAGCACCAGCTGTGCCCTCCATGATCACTGACACAACATGAGAAAAAGCAGCAAGATCATCTAAATTTGAAAGAAAATGATTCTTAACAACATATTCCCACTCCCCCAATTGATCCTGTACTGTTACCCAGGTCTGGGGGGTTTCCTCACATGACATTTGTAAGCAAATTATTTTGAACCAAGTAATCATTAAGCAATCCTGCCTTTTTTTTAGTGTCTAATAGGGAGGCAAAAATGAGGACATGCTATAGGCAATGAGCAATTTTACTAACACTCTCACAACTTCTTATTTTTGTAATCATTAGACCATGGGGAAAAAAACTATTTGTAACAGAGCAAAAAATTTAGCTCGGACCCTTTGTACATCCTGTAAATGGTATGGCTGTACAGCCCTGGCCACAGAGCTGCCTCTATGCACTGTATCACACAGAAAACTAATTAACCATATGCCAGAGCAGAAAAATGCTGCATTTGGCCCATAATACCACCCAGAGGAGCGATAAGAAGTCTTCAGTACTAGCCAACGGCTGCTTCGATTTCACTGGCCGCTTCTGCATGTTCAGCTCGATTTCTACACCTGCAGAGCAACGTTTGCCCACAAGGCAGAGTTTTAGAGCTTGACGTTTTATTTCAGTGACTTTCTCTCTGTCACCCATCTCCTCTTGCCACATCCACCATAAAGCTCTCGAGTATGTGCAGAGTTTATGCAAAGCCTCATTTGCCACATGGCTCCGCACCTCAATCCTTTCCGAAGAGCTTCCGTGCATTCGGCAGCTTGAAAGGGTATCAACTAATCCAAAGTTTCCCGAAGTCAAGAGTGACTGCAGCCCAGCATGCTAGTACATGAAACCCTTACTGTAATCCTGAGCCACCACCTAACAACCCCTCCCCAGCCTAGCTCTACAGACAACCCAATGTAAGCCCAGAGCAAGGAGGTACTACCCTTTTCCTTCGCATAGACAGCCAGCTCGATGGGTCCCCATTCCCAGCATCTACTGGAGAGCTGAAGGAGTGGAAAGCCAACCTCTCACTGTGAAAGGGGCAGGCTGGACCTGTGAGCTCTGCCTGAAAGCGCCATCTATAGAAAGGGAGGACGGAGTACGTGGCTCATTCAATCACCGGCCTCTTGCCCAGGGTCCCAACTGTGGCTGTGGTTTTGGGATGCAGGCTCCTGTCCTCTACAAAGTGGTCTGAGAGCATTAACTCATTTGCAGAAACCAGCTATTAGACAGCACCTTTGAATCACTATCTACCTGGGCAGATTTCAGCTGATGTCCTAGTGGTAAAAGGTTCACTAGCATATTACCAGTCTCCTAGGCAATCAGGTTTCACACAGATACATTCATAATTAAACATTTCCCATTAAGTTCCATGTTTTTGTGCATGCATTATCTTTTCTGTGAGCGCCGAGTCCTGAAGCATCCTGCAGAAGGCAAGCAGGAGGCAATTTAGACACAGTACAATTTTCTTCTTGCTGGAGGAAGGCAGATTTCTGCTCCTTAGGGAGAGAACACAGAGCAAAAAACCCCAAAGCCCAGACTAATCTACAAGGCCACATTTCACATCTGTTTTTGCCATGTTAACTCTTCATAAAAGGATTGGGAATAACACAATCAATTTACTTTTCATCTTGGAAGGTTATAAATTTAAAAGCAAAGGGGCAACAGCAAGACTGATTCGCAACATTTTCACTTAAAAACCCTGTACTTACAGCAATTGCTACTATGTTTGAAACACAAAAGCAAATGTATGTTTTCCAGTGATGCTGATCTTTAAAAGTTACTGCACTGATTCACACCAGATGATCTCGCAAGAACCACAGTGAACAACCAAGACTGAGAAAGGTCAGTCATATTTGCAATTATGTTATGGACAAAAACTTCTTGATCTACACTAACACCATAAATGAGAAGTGTAACATTATTCCAGAAATGCCAACAACTCTCCGCTCCATAGTGCCTTCTTTCTCATCCATAGTCTTCAGAAAATAATAAATGAGGCGAGATGTCAGCACAACTTCCCACTTCCCGTGCGCCGTTCATTAGAGAGAGATTTCTGAGGTGCACTTGTTTTGATTCTGCGCTGGGGGTAGGCAGTCAGTCTCTCTGAGAACCAGGTAGAGAATCAATTAACGTCCTGCCACTGTTTGCTTTTCAGAAGCCTTACTGAGAAGAGGAGCTGGACAGAAAGGATATGCTGCAGGTGGTGGCCCTGCAGGTCAACGTATAAACCGACCTCTGCAATCTGAGCTATGCCACAAGCATGAGTTTGACAAGTCTCATCCCAGCCCACCCTGAAGGATATACAGCTCAGGTCATGTTCCACCCACTTCCCAACCCTCTTCTGCCAGTGACCCCAGCTCGCGTCTCCATTCTTGAGGATTTTTCTCCTCGGCTACCAACCAGAATGCCCTCCTGATCCCAGTTCACCAAGTCACCACCTGGTCCTCGCTCAAATCCATCCCAAGGACTCGCTTTCTCCTGCCTTGCTCACAGAAAGTTAAATGAAGGCACTTCAAGTTACTTCTTGCACTAACTGTCTGCCTATCCACAACATGTCTGGCTCAAGCCAGTGTTAGCAGCCCCTCCTGTTCACTTGCACTAAATTCACTCACAACACTGACGAGAGAAACTTTAAACAAGCAAATCCGCAGTCTGATTTTTCTGAATGGGTCTCAGAACCCTCAGGGCCTGGAGTGTTACCCCCTAACTCCAGCAAGCATCAATCAGTGATGTAAGAACCTGTTACTGCCAACCGGCAAGGGGGTGCAGAGGGGTTACAAAGCTCTCTTGGGTCTGGCATGTACACCCCACTGCACCACAGTGTGTCACATGAGGGCTCAAATCAAAGCTGGTGTCACACTGGCCATCAATATCATTGCAAAATGCCAAGTACAGAGGTTGTGCAAGAAATTCTGTATCTACACTGAAAAGCCTGTTCTTAAAATCTGTGTCTAGAGACCAGCAACGATGAAAAACAGGTTCTCTCCCAGACACAGAATGTTCATGTTGTAGCACAAGGGGACTCCTGCAGGGTCTGAAAAATGGCTGGGAATCATTGGAGAGACGCATTAAAAGCTCACTGGCTTAGAGCGTAACCCCCATAACACCAGCAAGGACCAATGCGCTCTGGGATTTCCTCACGCTACACAGTGCTGACTGTGCTAGCAGGGGAATTTCAGGGATACAGTGAATAATCTGAGCCAAGGCCCACGTTCTATAGGTCACTCCTGCTTAACAGAACAAAGGACAACTACAGGAAGTGGAGTTTCTTACACATTTCTTCCTTCTTTCCAGACTTCCAACGCCCGTCCCATAACCACACTTTGTTCTCTTGCTCCACCCACCAGTGAGCCAGGGATTAGCTCCCTCTCTACTTGACTCCCAGGCTGTCTTCTGCACCCAACAGCAGAGGGCACATCTGGTCTAATGCAACAGCCATGCAACACATCACAACCAACGCCCAGCAAATAATATTCTTTAAAAATGCCTGAAGATTTCTGAACAATGATGACTTTGCAGCTCCCACTGGCTTTCATTATCAGAAATACCATGCAAATATCAGGCTGGGAAGGTATTTTGGTTACAAAACATTACCTCCAAGAACACTATCCACACAGGTGCTTGCAAGCTTCCAAAACTACTGCATCTTAATAGAGCTGCTCCTGGGAGCTTTGCAATTCTACCCAATTGCAGCTGAGCAGATGAATGCAGGCTCTCCTCTCATGGAGATCACGTATAGTCTCCTTTTCGGTATAAATGAGCTCTGTAAGCTGCCATCATCACATGACCACCTTTCCCAGGAAGAGGCGTCTCTTCTTTCCACCCACCCACAAAATCACTCTCTCACAGGAAGAGTCTTCTCCTTTCAACCTGCAGCATGATCTATCTATCTACACAGGAGAAGACTGCTCCCCAGCTTCACCCACAGCAAGAGCCCCCTATGCTTCAAGGAGCAGACTGCTGAAACATAAAGAAAATGGCTGTCCCCTCCAAACTATAACTCATCCCCATACGGAAAAGTTTGCCCCCCACACACACACACCTTCAATCCACAACACGGAACTCCCAAAAGAAAGAAAAATACATTTCCCCCATTCTCAGTAAGTGCAATGTTTAATAAAAGAAAAGCGCTGCGCATATGTCGAAAATGTGTCCCACGGCAGCTAGAAAGGAGAACAAACTGGCCAACGTCCAGGATAGTAAAATATATGGCCTGACAATATCTTCTCTCCAAATGGGATGGCAACTCCCCTCTGTTTTAAAGGATAAACAGTCAATTTTATTTTTAACATTCATTTAGAAATACGGTTTATGGCTTTGTAAACTGAGGCCCCTTAAAGAGATCAGCAATCTCAGAGGGCTTGTCTTCCCTCTCGAATGCGCGCAGCCCAAGACATCCTGGGCATGCTGGAGAGGACAGTTGGCATTTTAAAGTGCTGTTTCCCTTTGTACAGTGACCAGACAAATGGCATTGCGGGGCTGCAGGTGGGACTGTCATTCAATGATTCCTGATCAAAGCTACGCAGTTTAGAAGTGTAAAAATGTTTCTAGTGGTTAGTGCAGCAAACTCTCCCCGAGACCCTTCCATTACACACCTCAACACCAGGAATCTGGAATCTGCATTCAGAATGTAATTTGCCCTACTGTGGAAATCAGGAGAGCCCCCCAGCTCCCTCTCCAGAGCTAGATTGGTTCTGCAGTGCTAGCTGGAGAGAGAAGGAGCAAGAACTTACTGTTGTCAGAAAAGGCAGGAGATGCGACTGACAATACAAAGGGAGCAGAGCCAGGCATTACGCTCCCAGGGGCCACGTAAACACCTGGAGAGACAGACGGAAAGTTACTTTTCTGACCATGCTCTCATCTGGGGCTCAATCCTGCAAGGTGCTGGGCTCCATCACCTTGACGGGAGTTAAGGGCACTCAGGCCCTCAGTGTCTTGCAGGATTGGGTCCTGGAAAGGTAGCCCTGCAAGGAAGCCTGTACTCTTCACAGGTGAGCTCTTCATAGGGGGTATCAGATACCCCGGTAATCAAGCAGCTCCCCTCTGACTCTGGCCACCCCTCATCTAAAATTTTCACAAACTTTTTGGCCTCAGGGCCACATCTGGGTGGGGAAATTGCATGCAGGACCATGAATGCAGGGCTGGGGTGTGGGAGGGGGTGCAGTGTGCAGGAATGGCTCAGAGCAGGGGGTTGGGGCACAGGAGGGGGTGTGGAGTGCGGCGGGGGTTAGGGTGCAGGAGGGGTGTGGCAGGGGGCTCAGGACAGGAGGTTGGGGTGCAGGAGGAAGTGTGGGGTGCAGCAGGGGGCTCAGG